>JAHWFP010181515.1:4825-21227 GCA_023313725.1 Lithobius niger | reverse complement strand
AACTTGGCTAATAGGATTAACCTTGGCGGCCTTTCCCTGGTGGAATGATATCACTACCTTCAAAGGCCGACCGTTTTTGGAAACTTGGCGGGGATTTTCTACCAGTTTTGGGTGGATATAATTTACAGTAAAACTTTATGTCAGTCAAAGTACAAAGCTTTGCAGTCTATATTTGCCAAAATTAAAGGAAAAATAGGACAGAATGTCGCTTATTTTACGATTCTCAAATTGATTTAATTCCGCCCGGAGAACTCGACCCAAATTTTCGAAACCTGATTCTTTTTGACAATTGCCTTTCAGACAAACAGAAAAACATCGAATGTTATTTCGCTCAAGGACGTCATTCAAACGCCAACGTTTTTTATTGCAGTCAGCCCTACACGAGAATACCTACTCAAGTGGTCAGAGACAACACACATTTATTAATCTTTTTCCCGTTGATGAGTTAAATTTGAAACACGTTTACAAAAATTACGTTGGCACTGGCATGGAATTTTTGGACTTTAAAACGTTGTGCAGAATGTGTTGGAAAAAGCCTTACGGGTTTGTATCGATTAACAAAACGTTAAACGAGGGAAGATATAAACGTTCGTTTTTACCTATTAAACAAAAAGAATGGAAACGAAACGAGAAATCGCAAAACTCAAAAGACGTTTAACTAAAAAGTTTTTAAATTGACGTTTGGGCGAGAGAGAGCAAGAAGAATCGTTACAAGAATTTTTTAAACCGGCAGTAAGCACTCTGAAGCCGATAGTTTGTGCTCTGAAACCAACATCGGTCGGCAGTCTAGCCATGCAAACCAAATCTATTAAAACTTACAAAGAGAAAGAAACTGATGAGGAGGAGGATGATTACAATGCATTGGGTTTATCACCATCCCATGTTACTCAGACTTGAAGACCCCTCTCAATTTCAGTATCGCCGAATATTCAACTCCGGCTCAAGCTCCTATAATGCGAATTCCTCCCGAGACCCATGCTTCTATGAGCACCGCTCCTAAACTCTCCCCTACATAAACCGTGATACAACATAGACGCATTTCTACCCCGCCAAAACTCCATAACATAACCACTCTAAGGTCCCTCCATAGTTTGTTACCTGGTTAGAATATTGGAGACACTGCTAAATATTTCTTGATAAAATTTTTGGAAAATCCAAAGGATACTGACCCGGTATTCGGGCTACAGTATGACACTAAAAATGGCGAGCTGACCTTTGGTAATAAAGTGGTTAAAATTTTTGAGAATGATGTAGTGGTCGAGGGGCAACAATACGTAGGGAGACGCAGGTTTTGGAATTTGCTAGTTTTCAAAGATTTGAAAGAAATCTCCCTTTTGCACGGGAAGTTAAAGCAGCTTACGCGAACATGTTAAAAATATTAACGCTATTTACCACAAAAACGACCCAAATACTCATAAACTAAAATCTAATTGCAGCGCTAAGTACAGGTCTGTTATCGCTCCCATTTGGGAAGACATGAAATCGAAGATGGCCCCGATTTGGGAAGGCATTATATCCACAAAAAAAAAGGAACGGGCATGGTTAAAAAAGCTAGTTACTCGAGCAGAGTCGATTACAAATATTACGACGATCCTAACGACTTGATAAAGAGACTCAAGCTTTTGTACAAATGTACTTTGGCCGTCACGACGGACATAGAAATGAGATGGTCGAAACTTTATCAGAAATGCAGCAAAGACAAATCATAACTGCTCGAGAGAAAACGGTGGCTTATCAAAATTTAGTTTCGGGTAAAATTTAATATATAAACAAAGAACCGAAAAAAATATCAAGATGAGGTGTTGCGTCAAATGTAAACGTCACACTTCTAAGAGTCCTGAACCGTCCATTATCATCACCGCAAAAAATAACCGACAGATGGAGGTTGTATTTTGCGAGGTATGCAGAACGACAAGAGCTTCCTTTATCAAGTCTGGGAAAGGAATAGTAAACAAAATCATAGATAAGTTATCCCTCGAATTGCATTTACCGGGTTACCGATTCTGCGGTCCGGGAACTAAACTGGAAAAAAAGATTGGCTCGAGGAGATCCTGGAATTAATAAACTAGACAAAGCATGCAAAGAACATGATATCGCTTACTCCGAGAGTTCGGACTTGAAAGATCGGCACGTTGCCGATGAAGTTCTCATTTCCATAGCTCAAAGAGTGAGAAATCCTTCTCTGCCATGGAGTGAAAAACTAGCCGCTTTGATCGTTAAGAAAATCATGAAAACGAAACTTTGGTTCGGAATAGGATATAAAAAAAATGGATCAACTCGTAAAAGAACTTCACAAACCAACTCAAAAAAAATTTTCCGAAACGGAAAGTGATTGTACTGAGCCTAAACGGTCTATGGCAGGCTGACTTGGTGGAAATGATACCTTACGCTAACGTAAATAAAGGATTTAACTATCTACTAACCTGCATTAACGTCATGTCCAAGTTTGCTTGGGCCATCCACTAAAATCTAAATCTGGCATAGACGTTACCGAAGCTTTCAGGAAAATACTTGCGGAAGCAACACTCCCTAAAAATTTACATGTCGATTTAGGTAGCGAGTTCTACAATAAAGTCTTCAAATCCTACTTAGGCATTATAACATCAACATGTACTGTAAGTACTCTAAGAAGAAAGCGAGCTTGGAAGAACATTTCAACAGAACGCTAAAAACTCGATTGTGGAAACAATTTACCAGGCAGGGACTTACGAGTGGACGCATATTATCAACGTGGTAGTTTCCAATTACAATAACACAGTTCATTCCGCCATAAAACTTAAACCGAGGGAAGTAACCAAACGTCACGAACCTTTGTTGAGACGAAGTAGTACTAAGCGGTTGTCGAAGAAATCCAAATTTGCCGTAGGAAACAAAGTCAGAATTTCTAAAGTTAAGAAAATTTTCGATAAAGGTTATTTGCAAAATTTTACTAACAAAGTTTTTACGATCCGTAAAGTTCAAAAAACTGTTCCGGCAACCTATGTTTTTAAAAGGTGAATCGGGTGAACCGGTACTCAGAGGTTTCTATGAAGACGAAATTCAAAAAACTCTAGTTCCAGATTTATTTCTCGTGGAACAAGTATTACGTAAAAAGAAGGGAAAAGATGGAAAAATGCTTTACTTCGTTAAGTGGAAGGGTTACGATTCTAAATTTAATAATTGGATAGATAATATTACCGGTCTAAAATGAAATGGTCCTCGTAAAAAAAAATTTTTGTATCCTTTCACCTTTTTGTTCCTCAATATTTAAAAAAAAAATTTTGTTCCTCAATATTAAAAAAAAGATAAAAAAAATTTAATGGTTCCGTATTTTATTCCTTGTTATTAAAAAAAGGATTTTTGGTTTCAGAAATGGAAACTAAAACCGTTTTCACCTGCATTTACTGCCGAGAAACTTTTCGTACACAACATCTGCTTGAAACCATCTTCGTTCGAATCAACCCTCCGACTGGGAAGAATGCGCTTGTTTCGTAGACGCTTTACCTGATTCTCCCAACGATCATTGCCTTTCACGAATGCATGGACTTTGTCACCAAAGATACGAAATGCCACTGTCGAAGGAATTCGGTGATCCACTTCGATTTTTCCTATCTACATGCGTGGCTTTGCAAAATCTGCTGCTAACTTGTCTAGAGCAGATGGTTAATTGTAAGGTGCAGCTTTGTTTAGGAATTGACATTTTTAGAGACGAAACATTATCGGAGACGGGTTTTTGGTCCAAGTATTCTGCATTATACAACCCGAACGATATTCCCCCTGTATTGGACGAAGCATTCCGCAAAATTCAAGAATCCATCGACGTTTATGCCGGGGAGGAAGTGGTTGGGCCATAAAACGAATCACCAACTTGATCATCAGAGTGGTGGAGTATTGACCGATGCGAGGTTTCGTATATTCCACTCCCTAGAAAACTCTAGGCAAAGGCGAAGTCAGTGGTAAACGTTCAAAATCTAAACGACGCAAAATGTTTTCTGTACTCGACGCTATCATCGGGTTTGGGGTTAGACAGTACTAACCCCGTAGATTATGAAGAGTTCAAAGACATGCTCGACACTTGCTCGCTCTCTTACCCGACAAAGTTCGAGAAAATTGAAAAGTTTGAAAAGCTGAACGATCTTTCGATCAACATCGTCGGTTTTAACGACGACGAGGGATTGTACCCACTCAGAGTTTCCAAGAACTACAATGGACTACCCATCGAGCTTCTCTCGTTGAGTGTCGCGGACAACACCCATTACTGCGCCATTACGGACATCGCTACGTTTTTATGTTATCGAGGATCGGGGACTAACGCCAAATACTATTGCAGAAACTGTTTCGCAAGATTTGGAATGGAGTGGATGCTTTTAGTTCACCAAAACTAATGTGTCAAAATCAATCCGGCGCAAGCTCTCCGATTTAAGGCTCGGGGAGACAACTTTCTTGAGTTTCGACATTTTAACTGTCAAAACCCCTTTCCTCGGATCATCTATGCCGACTTATAGTGTCTACTCCTACCTATCCACACTGCTCAACCCGGACCATTGACGAGCTCGACCACCCGAATTCATCGACACGCACTTTGCAGCTTCGGTTATGTCGTGATCGGGCAGAACGGGGAGATCGTTAATCGAGACTAATACTTGGGAGAAGATGCGGTGGACGTTTTTTATAAACGCATGAAGAAAGAAGCGCGAAATTATAACGAGTTGTTGAAAAGGATACTTACTACCCCTCAATCTTTCCCCAGCCGAACAGGTCAGTTACGAAGAGGCCAAAATTTGTCACCATTGCGGAAAACCCTTCCCCTTTTTGGTTTTGAAAGGCGACCCCAACACTAAAGTTAGGGATCACTGTCATATTAGCGGAAAATATAGAGGACGGCTCGCTCGAAATGTAATCTCAACGCTCGAGAAAAAAGAACCATCCCAGTCATATTCCACGGTCTAGAAGGCTACAACATGCATCTTCTCGTACCCGCAGTGCACATTTTTAAGGGACAAGTCAATGTTATTGGTCGGAATGCCGAGCGTTTTCAGAGTATGACGATCAAGAGGTTAGGCAGGGGAATAAGCCTTCGATTCATAAAGAGCGTGAATTTCCTTAAAGCTTCGTTGGATACTTTGGTCAAACACCGCAGGAACTTCCCGATTCTCGAGGCGGCTTTGGACTCTGGTTTAAAATCCTCGTGGTTCGTCGAAGAAACCCCACGAGAAGGTGTTGTAGGTCTGCTGACCCGGAAGGGCGTTTACCCCTACAAGTACGTTTCCGACATGTCTGTCTTCGAAAAAGAAGTGCTGCCCTCTCGAAAATGCTTTTTCTCTCAACTGAAGGACGAAGAGTTGGCGGGTGAGGAGTATGTGAGAGCACTCAACCTGTGGCTCTATATAAAAGTAAAGAAATTTGGCACCTATCACGAAATCTACCAGATGACCGATTTTTTCCTACTTGCTGACATCTTCGAAGATTTCAGGAAAATATGCCTCACCAACAACAAGTTGGATCCCTGCTAATACATCTCTACTCCGAGATTTAGTTGGGCGGCACTCCTGAGAATGCAGGAATCCAAGTTGGAGTTGTTTTTACATTCGGGAAAACACAACATGATAACATCCGGCATCAGAGGCGGCGTGTTGTTTATTTGCAAGAGATATTCGAAGGCGAACAACAAATATCTAGTCAATTTCAATCCCAGCAAACCCTCCATTTACATAATTTACTTGGATACGAATAACTTGTACGGTTTCGCCATGAGAGCTCGTTTCCCCTACGACGAATTCTGCTACTTGACCAAAAGAAGAAATTCGGACCTTAGATGTTGATACCGTGCCGGATGATGTGGATGTCGGATATATACTTGAAGTCGACCTAGAATACCCCGCGGAGCTTCACGACTCGCATAACGACTATCCCCTAGCTCCCGAGAAACTCGAGATCGGGGAAGACCTCATTTCACCCTTTTCCCGAAAACTAGCGAAAGATATCAATCACGACATCCATCTACCAAGCTCGTGCCGAATCTCCTGCACAAAAAGAACTATGTCACTCACTACAAAAATTTGAAGTGCTACCTGCATCACAGATTGATTCTTCGTCGCATCTGTAGAGTACTGAGCTTCAACCAGAAATCCTGGATGGAGGGGTACATCAATTTCAATACGGAGAAAAGGCAACAATCGACCGTACCCTTTGAAAACGATAACTTTAACTGTTAAACAACTCGGTATTTGGCAAGACGATGGAAAATAAGCAGAAGCGAGCCAACGTGAAACTGTGCACCGATCCCAAGAAGGCGGTCAAGTACACCTCCCAACCTCACAAAGATTCGTTCGAAATCCTTAACGAACATTTAGTGCAGATCAACCGCAGAGTCAAGAGTGGTCTGTTGCGATCTACCGACATACTCGGGGTTCAGTATTCTGGAACTGTCAAAGCTGGCCATGTTCCGCTTCCACTACGAATACGTCAAACCCACGTACAAAGACCGGGCCAAACTCCTGTTTACCGACACTGACAGCCTCTGCTACGAAGTGGAAACGGACGATATGTACGAGGATATGAAGCGAGTCCGTGAACGTTTCGATACCAGCAATTATCCGAGAGATCATCCCTTCTACTCCGAGGTGAACAAACAGGTCCTGGGGAAGATGAAGGATGAGATGGGCGGCGTTCTCACCTTAGAATTCGTGGGTTTACGATCCAAAATGTATGCCATTAGAGTACAGAAAACGAAGACGTCCTTGAAGGAAAAGGGTATCCAGACATCTTTCGTGAAGAAACACTTGGACTTTGATGATTACGAATCTGGCCTGAGAATGCCAGTACCTGCACCGAAAGGAACCTGGACTAAATTCGCCAGCTCGAAACACGAACTAAGCATGGTGAAATTCACGAAATCCCTCCTCTCGGCGTGGGATGACAAACGTTTCATCGTAGACAATGGGGAAGATACGCTAGCTATCGGTCATCGAGAGTACGAGAGTACGAAGACGACTTCAATTCCGACATAGATGTCATGACTGACGAGGAGGAGGAGGAGGACAGAAAGTTTAGCACTCATCTGGAAGGAGAAGGAGGAGTTGAACGAACGATGCTAAACGAGAGCAGGAGCGGGTTAGATCGGTACGACGATTCGCGGTACTAGAGAACCGCAGGATAAAACTGAACGATCCCGCAGCGTGGAAGGAAAAAGAAAAAGCTAGGCGAAGAATGTTGTATAGGGAAAGATGGGCCATGATGTGTCTGGTGCAGAAAAAGGCAAGATTAGAGAAAAATGCCGCTTGTAAAAGGAAGGCTCATGAACGAGAGTCTGAAGAGGAAAAGAAAGCCATATTGGCGAAGGATGCTGCTCGCAAGAGGAAAATCCACGCGCTTATAAAATGAGAGACCGTCAATGCCATCAGGGTCTTTGATCCCTGGCACCAAAGGTGGTAAGGTGGTAATTCCCTTTCTTTCCCACCCCCTTTTCCCTTCCCACCCCCATCCCACCTCTCCTATAACTGCAACCTTGACGCTGGTGGAGTGGCTTACTCCCTGGTTGAAAATACGAGTATTTAAAGAAATCCGAGTCAAAATAAATCGAAAAAAAAGCCATAAAAAATAGACTCGAATTTTTTTTGGCAGTTCAATTGGGGAAACCAATAGCAGTATCAATCAAAAAAGGTATCAAA
Organism: Lithobius niger; assembly: GCA_023313725.1. Classification (NCBI taxonomy): domain Eukaryota; kingdom Metazoa; phylum Arthropoda; class Chilopoda; order Lithobiomorpha; family Lithobiidae; genus Lithobius; species Lithobius niger. Next base: position 13,578 of record JAHWFP010181515.1, on the reverse strand, counting down.
AGACACCCTCCTCCAGATTGACAAAAAAAACTGGAAGTGACGTCATTACCCCCACTTTGATCACATAACCAGAAGTGACGTCATTAGGCTCACTGTGACGTCGTAAGTGAGGTAATTACATCATGGAGGCATCAAAAGGATACAAAAAGGCATCAAAAAGTACTTTCCCACCCTCCTCCAGATTAACAGAAAAAAAAGTAGCAAAAGACACTTTTCCACTGTCCTCCAGATCGATGAAAACGAACAAAAGGTAACAGAAGACACTTTCCCACCCTCCTCCAGATCGATGAAAACGAAAGAAAGGTAGCAAAAGGCACTTTTCCACCGGAAGTGACATCATTAACCCCACTGTGACGTCATAAGTGATGGTCATAGAAGTAGCAAAAGGATGCAAAAAAGTAGCAAAATGCACTTTCCCACCATCCTCCAGATCGATGAAAATGAAAAAAGTGGGGGTAATGACATCACGTTCCACCCTCCTCCAGACTGAAGAAAAAAAGGTAGTAAAAGACACTTTTTCACCATCCTCCAGATAGACGAAAACCGGAAGTGACGTCATTTCCCCCACTTTTCATCACCTGACCGAAAGTGATGTCATTACCCCCACTTTGATCACGTAACCGGAAGTGGGGGTAATGACGTCACTTCCGTCCGGGGTGGGTGTACAACCCAATCGTATTCTTACCCTACTTAGCTCAAAAAATATAACTTGTTTTTTGTTGTGGTTTTAAGGGTCATGGGAGAGCCTGTTGCCATTATAAAGACTACACCTGTGGTCGCTGCCACATCAAAGGACACTTTAAAGCAGTTTGCTCGCAACAACGTTTGATGGGGAAAGAATTGATAGCAATTTTCAATTTTGACATAAAGCAGTTTTATCTATTAATTTTGAATAAAATTAGAATGTTTCAAGAAGTTGCAGCACTAGAAATTAAAAGCTGTCACAGCTGAAGCTTTAATGGCAAAGTTTCCTGAACTGTTCAAGCCGGGGTTAGGTAGTTTAAAGGACTTTAAGGCTAAAATTAACCTAAGGCCTAATGCTGTTCCAGTCTATCGCAAAGTTAAGACCATTTCCACTCGCACTTAAATACAAAGTTAACGTGGAAATTAAATGTTTAGAGTCATTAGGAGTTTTAGAGCCGGTAAGCACTATCAAGTGGGCCATGCCCATTGTGGTGGTGCATAAAGCTGATGGTGAAATTCGTATTGTCAATGATTACAAGCCAACTGTGAACTCGCAACTCGAGATTGACCATTACCCGTTCCCACTGCTGCCGAATTGTTTGGCAAACTTTCTGGAAGCGATACTTTCATTCTGATCGACCTTAAGGCTGCATTCCTTCAAATGGAGTTGGACTCGAAATTGCAAAAAGTTCTAGTCATAAACACGACTTTTGGATTTTTACGTTGTCCATTTGGGTTGGCTAGTAGCCCAGGTATCTTACAGAGATTAATGATTAGTGTAACATCAGGAATTCAAAACTGTCTATGAAGATATCCTGGTCAGCGGTAAGGGTATCGAATATGACTACAGTTTGGATGAATTGTTGTCAGCCTTACAAAATTCTGGGGCTCGGCTTGGTTTGGAGAAATGTAGAATTAGTCAGTCTGAACTGAAATACCTAGGACATAAAATTTATTCAGAAGTTTTGATAAATTTACCGGAAGTTATTGAAGTGTGAGAAATGTTCCTAATTCTAGAAGTATATCTGAATTACAAAGTTTTCTTGGTTTTATTATCCAATATGCAAAATACTTACCTAACTTAGCTCATGAATTAGTACCTATCACTAAATTACTTAGTCCTAAGCAAAAATGGATTTAGAATTCTAAGTGTGATGCAGCAATGACTAAAATTAAGCAATTGTTCAAAACGTCCAATGTTTTAGTGCATTCCAACCACAAATACAAGTTTAAACCGGCCACGGAGGCAAGTCCCTATGGTCTTGTTTCTTGTTTGATGCATACGCTTCCTAATGGACAGGACAAACTAATTATGTTTGCCTCTAGGAAGCTTACAAAAGTGGAACAAAATTATTTCCATTTTGACAAAGAAGCCCTAAAATTTTTGTGGGGTGTGAAAAAGTTCTATCAGTACCTTTATTCCAATCACTTTACCCTGCAGACAGACCAGAAAGCACTTCTTTGGATATTTGGTCCAAAAAGTGGATTTTCTCAAATGGCTGCTAGTCACGTGCAGTGCTATGCATTGCAATTGAAAAATATGAAAATGTTAACGAATTGTACGAAGAAATTGAACAGAAAATAACAAACCTACTTGAAAAACATCGACAGTCTGCACCTGATACATTAAAAAATAGAGAGAGGAACAATTATTTTAAAGATGGGGGTCTCGGAAAAAACAATTGAGAAAATCAAAGAAAAAATCTCCTTTGTACAAAAAATAAAACGATTGTCATGCCATAACAAATTGCTCCATGAAAAATACCTTGTATACTTAAAAAACAAGTAAATTACGAACTTGAAAAAGATAAACAAAACTTCTACAGTAATAAAATTTTATCAACCAAAAATAATAACAAAAAAAACATGGATGATTATAAATGAATTCACTGGGGGAAATAAATGATAATACTGACGAAATGATAATTAAAAATTTTAATAATATAAATATCAACGAAGTGTGCAATAATTTCAACACAAATTTTGCAAACCATGCCTCAAAATTGAAAGATAAATACAGTAAAGCAGAAAGGAAAATTCATATAACAATTCATATATTTGTCCCCACACTACGTCCATAAGTGAACCGGAAAAAAATGAAGTCAAAAAAATCATTGAGGAGGCAAAAAAAGGGAATTGGACATGATAAATTTCTGATGAAAAATTTCATCAAAACAAGTAAAAATAGTGAAATTTTTTTGGAAATACTAATCACGACAAAAAAAATGGCCAACAAAACTTAAAATTCAATTGAAGGAAAAAATAATAATGTGGATAATTATAGGCCTATATCAAACCTGCCAACTATTAATAAATTAATTGAAACATACTTTGTAAAAAAAATACAAACTTTTTAAAATAAAACAAAAGGGATATCTGAAAAACAATTTGGCTTTCAGCAAGAAAAAGGAACAACAGAAGCCCTGAAAGCCTTAAATGAGAATATTGTAAAAGCATTAAACGAAAATATGTAAATATTTTACTCAGTGGCTTGCAGAAAGCATTCGACTCAATTATTAATTGAAAAAAATTAAACCTTTTGGATTGAGGGGCAAAATAAATAATATTATTAAAGATTACTTATCAAATACAAAATACTTGACTAGAATAAACAACATGTATAGTGAGTTAAGAGAGTCTACTGATGGAGTACCACACGGATTGGTATTAGGGCCTGTTCTATTCCTATTATATATAAATGATATAGAAAATAATATTAATAACCTAATTTTATTTGCTGATGCCATCTGTTTATGGCGCCTTTACTTTAAATATGAGATATCAATGGACAAATTACAAGAAGACTTTAACAAAATACAGGAATGGTGCTGGAACAACCACGTCTTTATAAGGAAAGAAAAAACCATGCAGGTGAACATTACTACAAACAAACAAATTATTGAAAAGATGTACAAATAAAACTATTTTATGACATTACTAAAAGGAAATTTGTAAATATAAAAAAATACAATTAGAGAAATACTTAGGAATTCCAATAGATAATAAATGGAGCTTAGAATACATAAAACCTATTATTAATAAAGTTAAGCAATTAATGCCCAAATTATACAACCTAAGAAATTGTTAAAAATAACAAAAGCAAAAGAACTGTTTCTTGTATGTACTTGAGATTTACGGAAACACAAATAAAGCACAAATTGGTAGATTACAGAAACTTCAAAATAAAGTACTTAGAACATTATTTTATGAAATCAAAAAGAAACCTACAAAAAAAGTTAGGAAGATACAAAACCTCTTGAGTAATGAGCAACTAAGAGTGTATGTAATTAACTTAAAGAACTATTTCGAACTAAAAAATGAACTTGATGATAAAAAGAACAAGTCACAACTAAGAAGTAAACACCTGAAACTTCCTCTGTGGAAAAATAAGTTCGGCAAGATGAGAGAATAATTTTACTAAATAAATATATTTTATGACTTACCATATGACCTAAAAAATATTAATACCTATAATGAACTGAAAACAAGACTGAAGTGCCACCTTCAAAATGTTGAGTGAAAATAAATAAAATGAAAATAATAATAATAATAATTTGTGTGAAGGAGAGGAAAAAGTATATGGGTATTGTCTGCTGAAAGAAAAAGGATACTAATGAAATATTGTTATGTTATTGTATTGTTGTTGACACAAATAAGCAGTTAGCTTCATGTCACCATATGTAATAAATCAATTTAAAAAAAAGAAAAAAATTAAATGGATATTCCTACACATTAGAACATGTACCTGGAACATACAATCTAATACCTGACATGTTGTCTCGCTTGCCATTAGAAAATACTGCTGAGGATTCGGATGAGTTATCTTACAAAGCGCTTTATGCACAGTCCATTGAATCCTTACCATTTCTAAATAATACTTTAGTTAAGGCTATCACTAAACATCCTGTGCACGTGAAAGTGCTAAGGTATGTCAAACATGGCTGACCAGAAAAACTGAAGAGGCTTTACTCAAATCCTATTTTTTATGCAAACACAAAATTTCTGCTGAATGTAGTACCTTATTTTGGGGGTTACGCATAATCGTACCAACTAGTCCACATGACAGGATACTTCAGGATTTGCACGCTGGACATTTAGGAATGTTAAGATAAAATCTTTAGCTCGGGGGAAAAGTTAGTGTCCTGGCATTGATGCTGACTTGGAAGCTAAGGTAAAACGTTGTGTTGCATGGCAAAAAAAAAACAAAGAACAAAATGGCAAAAAACCTGCTGACCCTAAACATTCCGGGAATACCCCCTAAAACCTCTTGACAGGGTCCATTCGCCTTCGGATTTGTTGAAAACTTAACATTTATGTTATTGTTGATGCGCACAGTAAATTCCCAGTTGTTAAATTATGAAGAAAACAACATCTGAAAAGGTCATTGAAGTTTTTGAGGACTACGTTACCGCATTTGGCCAAATGGGGACCTTAGTTACAGGCAATATGGACCTCAGTGAATGTCTGAATAGTTTTAAACTTTTGTTAAAACTAGGGAAATTACGCATCTAACTGGCCCACCATACAATCCCAAGTAGAACGGTTCGGGGAAGTTTATATATGCGAATTCAAAAAAGCGTTTAAGGCTGCACATATTAGGGTAAAAGCATTAAAGAATCCTTAAAGGAATTTCACATAAATTGCCTCACATTTCACATGAATTTCAGAAATTGCCTGAACACAGTTACAGATGAGATGCCTGCAAAATTAATGTTTGGGCGTGAATTCGAACATGCCTGGATTTGCTAAAGTCAGATTTACAGCTGAAAATCTGACTAAAACAGGACAAAACTAACGCAGAATCCGCACATAATAAGCGTGAAGTGTTTCGAAAATTTACACCTACTTGGACACGAGACTAAACTAGCAGCAAGAAATTTTGGCAACAAGCCGCTATCTAAAAGTGTTTGGATAACAATAATTTCGAAGTGCTCCCCGAAAGTGGTTCGAATTTATGTAGTAATGTAAGCAGAATACGCGCATGTTTGCCGAACGAAACAATTCCTTATAGTACTTCTTTAAATGTACGCAAAACGCATGAAATCCAAAGAATGCTGATTTTTCAAGCTGAATTCCGGTTCAAACTCTAAGCCACGTGTATGGGAAGTTACAAAGTGTATCGATTGCATTTCCGTCGTCCAATTGTGATGCGAAAACTGAAATGTCACCTAATAAGGGCAGCACGCCACAGAAAGAAGGAACTAATGACATGTGCACGTCAACTGCGTACACGTTACCCAATGCACAAATTTCTTCTGCTATGAAACCAAGTTCTAAGAACAAACAAAAAAATAGTTTGCACGATGAAAGTGAAACACGCAGTGAAGTAAATAATGATGCAAATTGAATCAAAACTCTTTCAGTAACTTTCAAATCGACCACTGCACTGTGACTGAGGTTCGTGCTAATGACCTAGCTGTCGACGTGCCATTAAGCCTCAATTCCCCGCCCCATTCTAATCTTACACACTTACCGGCACACAGTAGCCTCGTAACCGAAACAGGGAGAAGTCAACAACAAAAAAATCAGTCGGTTGGAAAATGCACCCCAGGTGGGGCAAGCTACAAAAAGTGAAAAAAGGTACTCACAAATTCTCTGCCCCCACCCCCTACACCTATATTACCTATATCCATCCGCCCCTGTCATGATTCATATTTTAACTAAAAAAGAAAACCTTAAAACTGAGTTCAAAACATGGTGTTCAGAAGCCAGATAAGACACTGTAGTACCAGAAATTGCTTTAGCTTCTGGGGCTCTGCTCAGGAACCCAGTGGGGACGCTTTACAGCCCTCCCCTAGATGCCCTAGCTGATTTGGTTGGGCCAAACCACTTTTAATTTGCTTCCTACGGTCCTGATTTATGGTGATGGTCTTTATTACAGAACGAGACCATAAAAAGCGGGTCGCATTTCTTGGGAACCTGAAACTAATATAATAATAAATGGCTACTGTCCCTACATGTTAGTGAGCATAGTCGGACTCAGTGAAGTGTATGCCAACTTTTATTAATTCAGTTACTTTTTACTACCTTCTGGACTAAAGTTTCCTGTCAAAACGCCTCAGCAGTGGGAGAGCCAAGGGAAGCTAGCCAATCAGGGGCAATGCTCTAATGAAGGTTTTTCTAAGGGTCCCACCTTACGATATATCTAGGAGCTACTTAAATTGATGTAGGATTCATCCGCATACGATACCCGGGTTCACCAAGAAAACAGCTGATTGATAATTACAAGGCTGGCCCAAATCGGAGGCCTAACAACAAAAATGGCGTCGTGTTTAGGCATAACAAAGGTCCAAAGATGCATACAGCATGACTGCTGATTTCCATGTAATTTAATATTGATTAAAACATCACAACAACCAATGCTCACGCGCCAACAAAAAACATGCGCTCACCAACAAAATGTAGACGCAATAACAACAATGAATGGCATCATCACTAAACGATGACTGCCAACAAGCTAAACTGATACACACACAGAAATGTGAAACATCAACCTCTAAAAATGGCGGCCTCAATTTTCACTCAAGATTTGCAGCATGCTCCTCTACCTGCAATCAAGTTCTTTTCTCTTGAAAGTCTTGACACTATTCTTGCGTTGATCACAAGGCTGCTTGAACTTGGACTCAAGGAACACTTCAAACTTGCCGTCCTGTAAACTATCTTCAAATTTGGATGCAAGAGGACAGCCAACCCATCTTGAAAATGAATTCTTTCAACTCTTGTACTGGTCGTTACTCTCTGCTAATAGGCATAAGTAATAAAAGAGGGAATGTGCTTGGAAATCATCCCGGCCAAGACTTCACCGGTCTGGAAACGTTATTCTTTTTCTTCTATGATGTAGAAACCCACTCGATTTTGACTGGTGGCACCTGATTGTGGTACCAATCGGATACCACAATCAGGCTTAAGGCGTCAGCAGGTGAACCACCAGGTGCAACCACTGGACTCTAACGGAGAATACAAAAATTGGCCTGAGTAGCCTTTAGTCAACAGCATAAGTTGGTACTGCCCAGGATCAAGGATAGTTGAGCAGGTTTTTTTAAAGAATGTAATAAGCAGCTAGTCGCCCCTGGTTTGGCTAGGTTCCCTTGGCACCTGGGTTGGCTGTCCTCTTGCATGCAAGTGTGCTTCAGTATAGCTAAGTGGCTATGTAAGTTTTTCCAACTCTATAATGTGTACCTATGAAATGTATGCTTCTTATGAGTGTGAGTGAGTATTCATGTTTTTCGACCAAAATTGCCACTTTTTAATAGCAACAATTTGGCAGACAGAAACCGAAACCTAGACCCTAAACTAAGATCGGTGAATAACTCCTCGAAAAATTCTTCCTGCAACTTGTTTAGGAGTTTCGCCGAACCCCACAGCTTGATGAGTTGAATTGAAAACTTGAAGACTCTTTAGTCCATTTCTTCCTAGTTGCTTGACCACGAAATTCTGAAAGCTTCTTTAAGCGATTCTTACATTGCTTCTTAATCGTCTTTTAAACATACTTCTTGCAGAAAACACCTCTTGCAATTAGACCGAATTCCAGAGTAAATACTTACTGTTGCTTGAAGACGTTTAGCCTTGTTTGAGTTTGAAACTTGAACACACTTGAAACGGAAACTCTTGAAAGCCGATTTCTTTTTGCTAGAAAGTCTTGGCTTTGAACTCATTTCAACATTGCTACCTTTTAGAAAATTTCTGTGCTTGAACAGTGTTCTTGATGCATTATAATTCACCAACACAGTTGATGAATCTTCATGCTTAGACACTTGAGTATTTTCCTAAGCTTGCTAATGTTGACTACTTCCGCTGAAGGATCAGTGTTTTCTTTGCTAAAAACATCAGACTCAGAAACGTTATTCCTGATTAGGCTAGAAAGACAACCGTTAGATTTGTGTGTCTTTTTCTTTTTCCAGGTTGATGAATGTTTGTTTGCATTAGACTTCACGTTGCTTTAAAGTTGAACTAGAAAAAATTTAGTTGATTATTGATTAATCAGTAGTGGCAGTGTGTTCTTTGATAGTGCAGGTTTCAAGTGAATTAAGCACTCTTGAGCGCATTTTCTTGAAAAACACCAACTCCTC
>JAHWFP010181514.1:4135-31838 GCA_023313725.1 Lithobius niger | reverse complement strand
GGTAAAGGGCTGACAGAGAGCCGTTAGCAATAACCGCAGAATCCAGCTTTGAATGCCATGTCGAGACAGCAGACTGGTACTCGGCTTTACAGTTATTATACGTATCAAGTAAAGTTTGAGTACGGGAGCTTTTGAGGGAGCGCCACAAACTTAGTTTCTTTCGACCAAGTTTACGGACCACACTTGGCAGGAATGAAGATTTTCGCTTAGAACGCTTTTCTGAGATACGACACTGATTAGCATTTTGGTTTAGCAAATCACAAAAACAATCCCAGATGGACTGGACAGAACCACCGCAATGCGAGAAGCACTTGGCCCAATTCAGTGGTCGTAGCAGCGAACGTAGCTTAATAAAATTGATACGCCCAACACGTGGATTATCGCGGTTGGGTCTAGATATTTTACAGTTAATGGAGAAAGTAACCATTGCGTGGTCACTAGTACCCAAATGTTCAATAACGTGAGTGCCATAGGCTAACCGTTCGTCTTGAGTAAGAACAATGTCCAGTATATTTTCTCCCCTGGTAGGGACCTCCACTAATTGGGTTAGCCCCAAATGGCCCAAGAGTGACAAAAAAATCACGATGCGGTCGGTCCGTTGCAGAGCAAGTAGACCAGTCAACTGAAGAAAGATTAAAATCACCAACAATGATGTTCAAGAAGGAAGAATGAAATGAAGCTTGAATATAGTCACACATGTAAGAAATTGCCTTATCACAATAGCTATTGGATAGGTAGCCAGAAGCCTGACCGCAAACCACCGCAATACACGAGCGGTGCAAAATCATTACACCGCCCGCAAAAGAGCCGCGATCCCTACGTAGCACAGGATATTCCGTTTAGATGAATTTCCCGGATTTTTTATGTAGGCAGATATTAGAAAATTATCCCATTAGACGATTTCCAGTTAGACTTTCGTCCGACGCCCCACCGCGGATAACCGGTTTTATTATTATTATTTTTTTGGGGGGGAGGGGGGAGGGGGAGGGGTGTTACTGCGATTTTCGTTACCGAAATCTTCGACGACAGCAAACGGAAATGGATTTACAACCAAATTACTATTCTTTCAGGCTGTGAAACACGTTACTCGCACATGTTATTCCCGTATTGATAGGGTTTGATCTGGTTGGGAAGAGTATTAAAAAAAAAATTGGCGGGTTGGCTCAGCTAAACAGCTTAGCCATAGATCCGATCCACACAGAATCCGAACGGAATCAAAAAAATGCACAGTGCCGACTTTCATGTATATTAACGTCCACAGGACTAATAATTTATATCATTCAACTATCCTGAGGCGAGGCTCTTACTTCGCTGGCTTTGACTACGTAAAATGACGTAACTTAACATTGTAATTAACGTAATTTTCCGGTTCGAGGTTCGGTTCGAGGCCGGATTTCACGGGACGGGGGAATTTTTTTATGAGTTAACCAGTGCTGGTGAATACGTTACAAAACAAAAATGTGTGGCATTGCCTTTTCACGGTGACGTATAGCGTAAAATAACCAACTAAACTCAAGAATTTATAATAGTTCGGTGTGATATCGCGCTGCTCCTTTTCCTTTCTCAGGTTTAAAGGTACATTCCTCCCTGCGCCATTTTTCTCGATCCTCCACATCAAGTTCGGCCCCAAGGGTCTATTTACTTACCGTTAGTCTTTCCCTTGCTAAAAATCAGTTTTAAAATGTGGCGTATACGAGATTTTCTGTTAACTATTGGGAACTAATTTAATAGCGTCCTGCGATTATATAATCCTTTGCGTGATTGGAGTAACAATGACGTTTCACTGTGTGTGTGTGTGCATGTACTAATTTTTAATTGTTTGCTAATATTTACCATGAGATCAAAAATCTAAAAAAGAATAATACGGTAAAAATTAAAATTATTTAATTCGAATAGATCGCCCAAGCAAAATTATAAGATACTCGCTTAAAAAAAATTATAAAGTGTGGTGTTAAAATAGGAAGATTTTTGTGTTCACGCTGTTTCGTCTACTACGCCCAAGGCCAACTGAGATAATAGCTACTGTCTTAGGCGGCGTTTTATTACTACACCGATCCTCACGAAACCGTGCGCTGGTAACATGCGAAGAGGGCGACCTGCGTGTGGCTGTTATAAGGCAGGCGGAAATGTACCTTTAAAGCACCAGACTTGGTCGAATCGGTATGTCCGCCGTTTAGGCTTTCTAACCACGACAGCTCAAGTTAGCTGATCGGCTATGTCTGTCTACGATTCTCGCGTTGATCTCTAGTTCGAGATTCCGCATTTGCACTCCTCACCGCATGCACGGGCCCTTTCCCTTGTGATGGGGGTTTCGCGGTTTATATTCCCGCAGAACCCCTGCCACAACAAACTCCAACCCCCCCCCCCGGGGGGGGGCCGATGTCTCAACACGACATTGAGTGCAATATAAGAAAGCCACCTTAAGGGTGATCAAATCTCCGAGTTAACCAGGAATGTACCAGGAATTCCGTAGGAAACGAGGACTTTTGGACAGTGTTAAAGCTCTGACTTTGTGTATGATGAATTACAGTTTCAACTAGGATGCACACAAAAAAATTACCTAAAAGGATTACGTATTTTGCAGCGTACTATACGTATAGATCTTAAAATCGGTTTTGTATCAAATATCTTAATGCATGGAAAAATATAGACGTGGGTTTTCAAACTTCAAAGGGTGTCAAACATTCATGTTTCTGAAGCACGGAGATGCGCAGCGTAGATTGAGCGAGCAATGCGAGTGTTTTTCACGTAAACTAAACCTTTTTAATGTGTACCTCGCTTTGCTCTCTCAATCTTTTACCTTTCACTTTCGTATAGGGGATACTTCTGGAGGAGTAGACATACAAAGGTACAAACAAACAAATCGTATATTTTGAATGATGTAAGTGAAATGCAGACGTGCTGAGGAATGTGATGAACGAACTGTGAGCAGCAATTGCAATTAATTTGAGTCGAAATAATCAGTACATCGATTTTGTGATGCTCATGGAATCAATCATGGAATGAAGCATGGATCGACGCCAATGTAGTGAGCGAAGGGAACGACAAGGCTTAATTAATAATAATTATTAAAATATAAATTATAAATAATAAAAAATTAAGCATTAAAACAAAGTAAAAAATTCAATTATTAATTCTACGAAATATAAAATAGAGAATAATGAAAAATAACGAGAAATTCTCCTACTAAATACCATGCCGGAAATTATCAAGTTTTTTTTCACCATTCGTGCCCATTAAACTCTTACGTTTTACTTATAAATAAGATCTACATCATTAAGGACGTACGATGTGCGTGCGTGTGTGTGTGTTTGTACCTCTACTCCTCTGGAACCAAAGCACCTACAAAGATGGGAGTATAGGACCAAACGAAAGATTGCGCACAGTATAGGCCTATTTTCATCGCTGTAACTTGATATTATTACCTTCAAATATGCGAAAAACCCAGAAAAAATAACATCAAAGTTTGTTTTACTAAACCCGCATGATGTTTGTTCATGGCGTCATAGTTTGTTCATGCAAACCTTCCCGAACGAAGCGAAATGATCTGGAAAAGGAAGCACGGAAAAAATAACAAAAGGACGACGTATTTTGCAACACCACATATACATATTAAAATTTGTTTTATATTAACTGACTTGATGCATGGAAAAATCAAAACAATAGATTTGGTCTTAAAACGGTGTCCGACATGCTTGTTTCTGAAGCACGGAGGTGCGTGGATTGAACGAGCAAAGTGAGCGATTTCCACGTAAACTAGACCTTTTCAATTTGTGTTTCGCTTTGCTCTATCAATCTTTCATCTCTCACCTTCGTAAGGGATTACTTCTGGAGGAGAAGACGTTCAAACGTGCAAACAAACAAATCGTATGTTTGGAATGATGTAGGCGAAATGTAGACATGCTGAGGAATGTAACGAACGAACTGTGAGCAACATTTGCAATTAGTTTGCGTCGAAATAATCAGTACAATAATCAGTACAATAATCAGTACATAGAAATTACATGACTCATGGATCGTATTGAAGCTATTAGTTACGCACTGAGGTAATCTGGAGAAGGATGCATGCAAAAAATAACCTAAACGGACGACGATTTAGCAACGTAACACATATTAAAATTGATTTTGTATCAACTGACTTGATGCATGGAAACCTAGTTTTAAAAGGGTGCCAAACATTCGAGTTTCTGAAGCACGGTGCCGTGGATTGAGCGAGCAGACCGAGCGATATCCACGTAAAGTAAACTTTTTCAATGTGTGTCTCGCTTTGCTCTCTCTCAATCTTTCATCTCTCACCTTCATGGGGGATTACTTCTGGAGGAAAAGACGTACAAATGTGCAAACAAACAAATCGTATGTTTTGAATGATATAGATGAAATGCAGGTGCGCTTAGTATAGGAATGTGATGTACGAACTGTGAGCAATAATTACAATTAGTTTTTCGTCGAAATATTCAGCACATGATTTTGTGATGCTTTTGGAATCAAAGAAATTACTGTAAGCATGGATCAACGCCCACGTAGCTCTCGGATGGGCCAGATTGTTGGAATGATTTATGGTTTGTTTATGCAGTGAAGCCTTACGAAAAATCCGTACTGCACTCTTGACCATTTGCTTGACCGTTTTAGACGTGGAATGTCTGTTAGCAGCACAAGAGTTGCAGCATGAAAGCTCCCCGAGCGTAGCGAGACGACGCGGAATGAGTGAGCGAAGCGAGCAACTCTGCTAGTCTACGTAGAAAGGCTATGATGCTGGGCCGAGTGTAGGCAAGTCAATGTATTTGCCTACAAATTAAAGGGTCTTGGGAACCTCTGCATTGGTGAAACGCTACTGAATCATATCATCTTCTTTTTCCGGCTAATTATCCAGCAATCACAACATGATATACACAATGCGCGTTGTTTAACGTGATTGACACGAAGTTTAAAATTGAATAGCACGAAACACGCGACAATTATCGTCAAATTATCGTAAAAATAAAAACAAGTAAAAACAAGAGACAATTATGTGATACGGTGAAGAAATTTTAAAAAAATGTAAAAAATACCAGCACAGCTTCGGTCACTGCACGAAAAAACCAAATTACGAAATTTTGCTGGCATTTCTATACGTTTTTAAAAATTGTTTTGCTATCTGTATACACACTTGAAAAGGAGTCGAAATATGACTTGGTATCGGACGTAGCCAGCGGCGTAGCTACAGAGTGACAAGGGTGGTAGAATGCCACCGGCCCCCAGCCTCAGGGGACCCCCGAAAGTAAACAAAAACCGATTTCGATTTTTAAAAAAAAGGCCCTTTTGTAGTACACTACTAGTTATTTAATTTGATATAAACTGTATTTTAAAAATGACTTTCCAGCCTCCTCGTCCGTCCATTCCCCTATCATTAAAAAAAAAATATGGTGGTCCTAAAAAACGCACGAGCTGAAAAATTTATCTTAGTCCAAACTTCCTTTTTCAATTTAAAAAAAAAGTGAAGATAGGGACCACTTGAGTGGAGTACGAAAAGTGGTTCCTATTTTCACTATAACAAAAATAAACAAAAATTAGAAAAAAGTATGGACTTAAAAAGGCTTTTCAGCTTGTGCGTTATTAATGGGCCATCATGCATAGTAGGGAGAGAGAGGGGGGGGGGGCTATGGCTAATTTGCCACCGGCTCCACCTAACGTAGCTACGGTACTGTACGTAGCTCTGGCTGTTGTTGCCTGTTTAAATTTGCACTATTTGTGTTCCACAATTATAGCGATATCGGGGCAGAAAGCCAAGTGGACTCGTGTCAAATAAATACGGATGCAAACCTATTTACATTGCATTTTGGACTTAAATGTCAGACTGCCTGAGCGTGGAATCGAAGCCACCACGTTTGAAACCAAAGGCCGGAGTCCTACCTCTCAGGCATACTGGCACGGCCGTATTTACGCATCCGTATATATTTGACATCGTACCGTTGTGGTTTTGAAGTGAAGAGGACTACTGAATGTTCCCCGCATCCTATTTACGTATTTTTAAAATAAATTAAAACTATATCATGTTTCAAGCAAAATGAAAAAAAAAACTTACTTACTTGGGTTTGACCCAGCTTTTCAATTTTTCCTTTGCCCGAACCGTCAAGTCCCACTTGCGAATGTGAGGCATATCACTTTTCACGCGAAACACGGCACCGACACTTTTACTGGTAGCAAGTACACACCCACTTAACGTATGAATGACTTAGGGAAATCCTTTCAGCTTGTCTTGGAGCCTTCAAGGTCAATTATGATGGCGTCAGGGCCGCACGCGTGCTGTATCAATATTTTATTGTATACAGAGGCCAAGAGACTACATCAACCGCAACGCCAAGGCACAAGTAAACACTCATAGTGTATGGAAGTCAGTCTTGCGTTGCAAGGAAAGGCGTGGGAATCATCGAGATATAGCCATCGGGGGAAAATGTGTATACTGTTATGTTTTCTGGGATGCAAGGGTCTGTTGTTCAAGAGTCCTCCTCCATTACAACTAGTTAGAGCCACGCAAAACCCTTCGTCAATATTTAGCACTACTATCCAAATACCATCCTACCACCGGTTCCTGTATTTTTGTTTAGGTGCATCCAACCCACACATGGCCAGAATGTAAAATAGCAGCATTGAGTTGAGAAGAAATGGCGTCGTTGGGCGAAATCGGCTTCGTTTGCCTACACGCCAGTTCAACAACACGAAATATTAAGGACCTTACAATACCAGCCTAATTTTCTGTAAATCTTCACGTAAGAAATTCCTTCGCACTTCTTTTAAGTTTTTACACCTCCACACTCCTTCGTTTCTCCCCGGCATGAATTAGCCACTTTTCGCCATTCTTTGCTTAAGTTGTTGTTTTGTTTTTGCTTGTGTAGAGAGGACGAACCCAAACAGGGTTAAGTTTATCTTTTGGTAACAATCCCTATCTTTGAACAATCGACCTTTTGTTACTTTATTTAAGTAATTTGCCTTACGTATAGTTCTCTTCGGCTTCTGGCTTCAATCTGACTTGTGCACATTGTTATTGTCTCACGATTGTTGTCTTATTGTAACTCGATTCATATTGATTGCACATACACTCACTTGGATTGTCGCACTATATTAACTAAGACACCCCAAAACAAAACTAGTTAAGGATTCCCGCCAAGCTTTTAGGCTGTGTGAAGTCGTGATATCAAACGCCAAGCTCTTTCGCCAAGGTAATCCCACCGAGTAATAGTTTGAAGGTTAAATGAAATAGAAAACAAAAACGAGCTCGTTTGATGTTTAAAGTAAGGTTTAACTAATCCTAAACCAAACACAAATAAACACAAATAAACTTTCGTGTAAGTGTTCACATACCGCAGAGTTCCTGTACTGTTTAGTCCACGTGAAACCTTATTGCTGTATTCAACCATAAGACACATGAATAAAATTAAAACCATATCCCAACTTAAAAAATTATTGTAAGAATAATTTAGTGTATAATATAGGCTAAACACTCGCCTACTTCCGGGGCTAAATATTTCAGCATTATTCTAATCAAGTTATCTCCTTTCCGTTCATCCTATTGATACATACACCACGTTTCAAGATTTCATGTTCAAGACTTCAGGACTGGTATTTCATTTCTATTTTCAACGGCATTTCCAGGTTTTCAAGGAGTCGCACGAACCCTGAATTACTTAATTTGTAGGTCTGCACTACGCAAACTAAAAGTATGGTTTTACGATTTTTCAACGATGTCGTTTACCCAAGTAGAATGAACCGATCAGACCTATCGTGTTTTAAAATAAAAACAGTAAAAACATGTGAATACAGCAGTAAGGTTTCACGTGGACTAAAGAGTACAGGAACACTGCGGTATGTGAAACCTTACAGGAAAGTTTACTTGTGTTACTTTGCTGTTTTGACTTCATATCAGTTAAACCTTACTTTAAACATCAAACGAGCTCGTTTTGTTTTCTAATTCGTGGTACTTTGACATACCAAGTTGGTCTTCTGTATCCTTGCGATGCACTGAATTTCGCTCGCTTCACTTGCTCATTCAGTGCAAATCTTTCGTTTGTAAGTTGGGTTTTCTACAGCTCTCATTTAGCGACTTTGGCTTTTCGTGTTATAACAGGCTAGCAAGCCAAATGAACAACGAATATTTTAGCTTTAAAACGGCAGGATGACGTCAAACCACTATATAAACTAATTCGTAATAAGGATAATGTTTCCTCTTCACGTTTCCTCAAAGTGTGGGTGAATTGTTGACTCACAGCATTGTTAGAATTTGTTTTAAGTCAACGCCTTGCGGCTGGCATTTGCTGATTGGCATTATTGCCTTAGGGCCTTAGGGCTTCGGGCAGATGACTAGGAATGGTTAACGCTCGTTAAACCCTTTGAAACCTTTTGATGTTTAAAACAACGTAAAACAATAAAACTGATCGTTTAGGGCCCCGTAACTCCGAAATGGCTCGACCAATTGAAATCTCTATTGCCATAAAGGGCACATCTCCGGAAGTAGCTCTTTCAAATGAGCTTAGAACCATCTTTCTAGGACGAATGGTTTAGCCTGTAGAGACCATCGTATAAACGTGTCCAGATAAGGACTAGTAAGAAATCCAAGCCAAAAATGAAACTTACGATTCCAGCTGAAGTCCAGATCTCCAAAGTGACCAGCCGAAAATTAATAAAAGTTAGTACACGCGTTCACCAAGTCCAACAAAGCTTATATATTAAATCTGAGAGGAAACTATAAAAGGCAGCGGAGAAATTAGGCATCGAAATTTCGACTGTAACATGGGAGACCGAGGTCAAAACTTACAGTAAAAGCGACCGCCTTTACTAATAAATGAAAATTTGTTACTGCGTAATTTTCAGTTATTTCATTTAACGTTTGAAGTCTTTGTCGGTAGGATTAGCTTGGCGAAAGAGCTTGGCGTTTAATATCACGACTTCACACGGCTGAAAAGCTTGGCGGGAATCCTTAACAAGTTTTGTTTTGAGATAGATATCATATGTATATTTTTGGTCAAAATTTATGAAATCCACTTTTTTTCCCATGGCAATAATGAGATGGAAATACCAATCCAGTTTTTTTGCTCCATTCCTTTTTTATTTTTATTTTTATTTTTGGTTGGCTTTCGTTACATTTTGAGGACAGCAGTCACCTTTTTTATAGATTAGTATTTCTTATTAGTACTGCAGAGACACGAAAGTTAATGACGTACTACACAGAGACGAGCTCGGTCTGCACTTGTTTGCGTACGATAACTATCATACAAATTGGGTGTTAGTCAGTTTGTCGCCATCTTTTAAAAAAAAACCTAGAAGTCTTCATTAAGTAAAATATCTATACAAAAATTGAATATAGAATTAAGTTCCTTCGCGTCCGAGCTAGAAAGTGATACCACCTCCTAGCTAGCAAGTAAACCAAAAAAAGTGTGCGTGTCCCTGGCATTGCAGGGTGTCCACTAGGCCACTGTTTGTTGCGTGGGGCATGTTCGGGGGAGGGGGGGGGGAGAACCACATTTCGTGTTTCACACATATTTTTAAGAACTGACAGAATGTAACGAGGAAAGGAGGCAGCACTACAGTGTCAGCTCTGCAGCTGGTTGTCATTAAAATTGAGTAAAGGTGTAGGAGAGATATGGTTCATTTTTTAAATATTGGGCATTAATGAAATACGGAGCTTTACTGCGAAATCACATGAAAAATAAACGTTTTAATACGTATAGTTTCAGGGTCCGAACCCTGCCTCCCACAATAAAAAAAGATACGCAACAGGGTTTAACTGCAAAGGGAACCACTCCTGGTCATCTGCCCGAAGCCCTAAGGCCCTAATACTAATGAGTTAGCTAACAATATGGCCATCTGCAAGGTGCACGATGGGTGTGGTGCATACTAATGAGTTAGCTTACAATATGGACATGTGCAAGGTGCACCATGGGAATGGCACGCACTAATGAGTTAGCTTACAATGTGAATAAGTGCAGGGTGCACCTTGTAGTGCTTGACTACCAGACATTACACTCAACCGTGTTGTACAACGTTCAACTTCATACATATCTTATATCTTATGTGATAAGAATTGATTAGATCAGATCAATGGCATTAAGTGGGAAGCAACAGCCATTACCACCATCTCCATATCCATATTTTAGCAGCATCTCCTCAAACATACACTCAACGCGCTACTCTTGACACAAACGCCCGAGCACCAAATATTGACCGTCACGAAGACCCGCGGTACCGATGGCCCAGTGGAACAGGTAGCCACCAAATTGTTCTTTTCTTCTTTGCCGACCAATACAACACGCCATTTGGCACAAAGGGACGGGACAGATGGAAGGCGGATTGCAAATCTCAATTCCAAATCACCAAAAGAATTTACTCCCACAAGACGACGAAATGAAAGAAACCGAACAAGATTCAATCAAAATTCAATCAGGAACAACGGCGGCTGCTGTCACGTTCCAAACGCTGCACAGAGAAGACACAATCCAATCAGGCCAAATTTGTTGATCTTAAAATTTACTTCTTGAGCTCTCGGGAATGGCGTATGGCGCTCAAATCTACGCTTTCTATTACACTGTTCTCTCGCCTCAAAATAGAATAGCATCTAAAGTGACAAGGGTGAGTAATGGTTAGTCACAAAATAAGAGACAATGGATCAATCAATGGAAGTTTTAAAGTGGACGTCTTGAAGGAAAGAGAACAATAAACCAGAGTGAGAAAATCATACACTAGAAATAAGGTATACAGTAAGCCACGTTCATGTGCTTACGTTTCGTCAGAACGGAGTCACCAGATTCGAACTGGCAACCCAATCCGTCCCCAGATCACTGAATAATATGTTGGCTGCCAGTGGAGGAGTGGGCATAGCGGTAAAGGTGTTATCTCAGTAATCTGGGTCATGCCACTCCTGTCGCAAAATCTTGAGTACTAGCATGTTTGCTGGGGCCAATGGCCAATCTTAAGAGTCCTATGTGCTTAATCTTCCATAGGTTAAATTAGCTACGACTTGTTATTTTATTTCCGTTTCCTGCTATCTAGAACCTTCTAGAACTTTCCATTTCCCATAATACCCTTGTTATTTCACAGTTGTCAGTCAGGGGTAACCAAACCGTATTTAAGCAAAGGAGCCAACATGCAAAATCTGTTAGCCTTTGGGCCAGCCACCCGGCTGGTCCTCATCGACCCCTGCTATAGGTCTTCTAGTTAGGGGGATGTTTGGCTAGTTAGGCCTTTAATAGGCTCAAGTTTGGTTAGGCCTTTAATAGGCCCAAGTTTGGTTAGGCCTTTTGTAGTCCTAAGGTTGGTTAGCCTTAGTAGGCACATTTTGGTTAGGCCCTTTAAGCCTAAATGTTTCCCTGACCCTAGTCTAAGCCTAAAGTTCCCCACTTCAAGTTTTGTTCAACCTAATAGTTACCTCTCCAACTTAGTTTATTTCGCGTCATTTCGCGTCAACTCCGAAAAAGTGTAAATGCATAAAGGTGGCTTACTGTTCTACGTTATTTCTAGTGTATGATTTTCACTGTTTGGCTCGCTTTCTTATTTCCTTTATAGAATTTATAACGATTTGGGTATAATTATCTAGGACATGTCTTGAATGTGAGAGTGCATCTTACTGGAGGAACTAATCAGAAAAGGAAATCGCGTACGGCTAAATTAGAAAATTCTGTAAATTTAAACTTCGGCTTGGATGTAGGACCTCTTCCTTAGCATCCACGATCACACTGGAAGCTATAAGCATGATGTTTGTGGACAGCGTCGAGGTTGACTCCACCAATGTGCCCAATTCGAACGAAGCGGTCAACAACAGGACTTCAACAGCCATCGGGAAAATTGTTACTTTTGTATGAATTCTATATCCTATTCTCAAGAATTACTACAATTGCCCTACAAGCAATTACCTAACAGATGTAAAAAAGCTACGATGAGATTTTGTGGAAGTTCCATGACATATTACGCTACAAGCCCATAGCGAAATAACGACTGTGTTATTTCCGTGGTAACGTCTAACGACCAAACTTTTCCGTTGTTTCTTAACAAGGGGGAAAAAACTTTTTACCGCGCAACAGAATCAAAATTGGCACTATTTGAAGCTACTATCTTTAAAAAGGCATTTGTGGAAAGACGATCGGATGTTTAAAAATAAAATTCCCACCTGACTAGGGGCCATGTCCACAATTTCATAAGTCATGCACAAAGTTTTAATTTTCGGACGAGAAATACAGTCCTTGGTCACAAATAAACTGATGGAATAAACAATAAAAACAATTTTATTTTATGAAGCTATTAAAAACACAGTCCCGACCACTATGGGGTGAATGTGTACAGCGTTATATATTAGACTGCCAAAAACAATTTTCGGACAAGTTAAAAGGACATACCTTTTCACTAATTTCGAGCATCCTGCGCTAAACAGCTTTTGCGACATTTACATAAGTTAGAGTAAATGTTGCAATCCTGTTTCTCACCATCAGGGAAAAAAATAAGGAAATGCCTTTGCAACATTTACATGGTTCTGAACTAATGTTGCCAAACTGAGCCACATAGGAAAACCAACCGGGAGTAATGCACCTTTAATACTTAGTTGGGGGCTGTACCTTTAGCCATTAGAGTGACATATTGTAACTGACACTGTCATTTCGTTTATTAAAAAATACAGTATCGCACGAGAAGTGTAAAGTTGTTAGAAATATGAGCTATGAGCTTGTGGCACCACCTGACGGAAAAGTGGTAAGGTGGCAAAAGGGCGTGTACAAAAAAAAAGTTGTGATTTAATTCCAGATATTTATATCATAAATAAAAATCAGCTAACATCTAGCAACAACAACAAAAAATAAAATAAAATAAATAACCAGTTTTTGTAGTTTAGGAAAGAATGTCCTGAGATGCCTCAGGGCAGCCTGTGGTTTTCCCCTGGCTGACTGAAGCCGAAGTAGACGTTTGGTTTAGGACTGCATATCGCTAAAATTGCTAATCCCTTCACTCTGTAGGCCTACTCCCTGACCGGAAAATTGCATAAATGCTGGTCAGCTAACCGTGATCTGAAATTTCAGAAGTTCTTTTGTCGTTCTTGTTTAGGGAAACTCACAGAAGGCCAAACACTGGCCAAGGATGGGCAGGCAGTTTCGAGGAGTCCCGTGTGTCCATGGGGATTCCGACCACACCAAACTGATGAATCACACGAAATTTGCCAAAGTTCAAAAAGTTCGGCCGCTTCATCTTCAACCAAATACTATGCCGAAAAGGGGGGGGGGGGATATCAGTATAAATTGCTTCCCCCGAAAAGGGGAACAATCAAATTAATTCAATTAGGAATTACGCAAGCAGTGTGAATAGGCATTAAAAGACATTGTCATTTATCTCATTTACGATTTCTTCAATATTCGAATGAGCTCCTGGTGTTTCAGTGCTGCATGTAAAAGATCGTCTTTACTGAAAACAATCACAATTTAAAACAGCTTCCTAAGCAAGATTGGTGGGGTTTAATTATTCTTCAACCTTAGAGACTGGTCATTATTTATGGCCGGGGAAGGGGGGGGGGGGGCTAGAGGAAATGAAAATGTGACCACCAAATTTTCGATGACTCACCATTGGAGACCAGGAAAAATCTTGATGTCTTGATCTCAAGGTCCAAAAATAAAGTGACCCCCCCCACACAAAAAAATTCGCTTTTCGTATACCTATTGAGACTGCAGATGATTCCTGTAGCCAAGTTTAGTGCTGTAGCCAAATCTCTCCACACCGACAATTACCATTAGTTGTAAGGAATGTGTCCAGGTTTTAATGAAAAGACATGTTGGGATAAAAATGTTCTATAGAATGTTCCTTACACCCATCTCTTGTCGAGATTCATACAATAAGTATCATGAACACACTGTTTGCTTGTATGCCTATATCCGTAACATAGTCAGCACCTAAAAGACAGAAGAATCCAAGCAACCAGGTGCCGAGGCTTTTCTACAAAGTCCTTTGTAAAAACTATACTTGCAATAATGGCACCAATAGTGTGAAAACCTTGTAAACACCAACATCACGGACGGTCTGGGGGGCACAGTCCCCCCCCCCCTTCCCCAAGAAGCTGAGGCTCTTTTAGAAATTTTGACTGGTGAAAGTGCCATTTTTGAGGTCCGAAACTGGCTTTTTCTCCCGGTTGGTCAGTGTGTTTTTGATTCCCCCCCCCCCCCCCCGGCGATAAAGCAGCTCAAAGTATATACGGGTTCTCCAGCAATGCACAAATTCAAAATATTTGTTGCAATTTTAAAACACGAATTAAGGTTTTAAAAAGCCTCCGGTTACAGGGGATATATAACTATTATTTACAACACTACAGATATGCGACTCTTTTGTTAACTAATTTTACAGCATTTATAGTCAAAGTGGACCTTAGGTTAGGGTGAATACACTAAGAATCAGAATAAGGGGCCGTCCCCAAATCCCATTGAGCCCAAAGACCAGACTGATGCCCCCTGTATAAAACCAGAAGGACACGAAATATTAGGAACACAAAACAACCTTTTTGTTCCACAATTCATGGAAGCGTTGCCATTCCTTAGAGAAATTAATGGTATCGAAGAATAATCCCCTACATGTCTTTTTCTAAGACTGTGTCACTTTAAATTGTCTCTTTAAGACATTTAGAAGATGGATTCAAGGGTGTTTTGAAATCTTTGAAGACCTCTCCCATCAAAACCTAAACGCCATCAAACATTGACATCACCGCCTTTTTCAGTCACTTACTAAATGGACCTACTAAAAAAAAAAACTGCGAGAAAGTATTAGTTTTAAAACCCACACTTCTAAATCCATGCAGTGTTTGTATTTATATAGCCGATAATATACAAAAAAAGTTTTGTTCGTCCCGTTAATGTACAAGCCGGTTCAAATTTGCCGAAATTTGCTTTAATCTGCTTACCTAGCTACGGTTCACGAACACTCACTCGTTCAGCGTAAAGGCCGCTACTTATAAAACCTGCGGTGAAACTTCTCGTACATGAAAGCGATTTTGTCGCGAAGTATTCTCAACATGGAGCTCACGTGAGGCCATTAGCGTCAAGCGGCTTTCAACTTTACGCAAATTTTTATCGGAATAATACGGCGCCACTTGTTGTTCGTGCGTGCATAAGTTGATAAACTCGGGCTCCGCTCGCTACTTCCCTAGGGTGCAACAGGCCGCGAAACTGTTGACAGTGTTTGCGTGACATCGTTTGGAGAGGGAAACTTAACACTTGTCGCTTCCGAATTTGGCCACTAGATGGACTCAACGTCGTCGTTCGGGCTAGACATAAAAATTGCAAGTTTATGCATTAGTCCTTAATGACGCTCATTTAAGTCCGATCTAAACGATATCGCGGCGTGTTTTTATGACGTATTTTGCGTCCCTTCCTTAGGAGTTGTTGTCAGAAAGAGGGCCGTTATGGCTTGGGAGCACAGTTACAATTACGACTTGACAGCGCTTCGTTTGGCGGCATCCATCTTGAATCTAAACTTGTTCGGGTACTTGTGAGCCAATGCCATGGAGCCGATCCCGAGCACGCAAAAGCTTGATTTCATTTGGGGGCTTGGTAATAAAATAAAGTAACGAGCTTTGTTGACCTCGGGGTGGTTGATGAGCGAGAGGCAAGCAGTCGTCGTGGTGGAGAGCTTCGCGAAAGTGGAAACACTGTTCTGTTTTTGTTGCGCAGACTTGTTAGTGGTGCGTAATCGTCATCAACATAAAATTTTAAAATGTATTTTTTTTTCCTTCAACTAACTTCAAAAGTTTGTGGGCTACTTTATTCGCAAACTGTCTTGCGGCTTCTTAACTATGCATGTCTTTTTTCACGGACAGAAAAACTTTTAAACGAACCCACCGAAGAACAAGCGGTGGCATCGACCACCAAGTCGCAAAAGGTCTTCTGTACACTTCTGCCACTTTCAGCACACTTCATACTTCCGGTTTATTTTTATCCATTTTAACTATTTTTTTGGACTTAACGAGTCAATGGTGAAAACAGTTTGTCTCTATCTGATACCCTTCCATACATGATGGGCTCACACGGCCACTTTCGGTCACTTGTGGGCCCCTTCTGCTTCATACTTCCCGTTTATTTCCATTCATTTAAACTAATTTTTGGATGCTGAATCTAATGGTCAAAACAGTTTGTCTCCATCTGGTGCCGTTCCAAAGATGATGGGCTCTCTCGGCCACTTCCGATCACTTGTGGGCCACTTCCGCTTCATACTTCCGGTTCATTTCTATTCCTTTTAACTAATTTTTGGACGCTGAATGTAATGGCGAAATCACTGTGTTCCTATCTGATACCATCCGGAGTGGGAAAAGGCCACGGAGAAACGGGTTGCTATAGTCTACCCAGCCATTTCGTAAAACGACTAGTTGTGATAATCAAAAACTAATATGGTAGGAACAAAAGTCACTGATGGGTTGCCATAGGCACGGCTTA
Organism: Lithobius niger; assembly: GCA_023313725.1. Lineage (NCBI taxonomy): Eukaryota > Metazoa > Arthropoda > Chilopoda > Lithobiomorpha > Lithobiidae > Lithobius > Lithobius niger. Next base: position 15,420 of record JAHWFP010181514.1, on the reverse strand, counting down.
AAGACGCCCGCACGTTGGAGCACGTGTCCCCCTTCCCCCCTATACCCGCACTTTTTTTGTTTTAGATGCCGTTTCGATATATAAAGTTATGAAGAAACACCATTAAAACAAAACGGCTATTCGAGGGCGGCAGTTCCATATGGAACACAACCATCATGTTTCAACTAATCCGAACAATCACTACCATCACTAGGAGCAAAACAGTTCCACGAAACACTAACACTGCAGAAATTACCTTTTTCACGCAGAAAACAATTAAAAAAATTAAATATCGGGAATAAGCTGAATGCGCTTCGCTTTCTATAACTGTGAGGCTGAGTGCTTGTCAGTTTCAATGCTTTTCAGTGCTTGAATGCTTTTCAGTGCTTGAATGCTTTTCTGTGCTTGAATGCTTTTCAGTGCTTCAATGCTTTTCTGTGCTTCAATGCTTTTCAGTGCTTCAATGCAAAGCAACATGACCTTCAGCAACATGACCTTATGAGTACAACGTTACTTAAGCACACATGAAGATTATAAATTGCGACTGAACACGAATTGCTCTGAAAAACAACTGCACCTGGTGGTAAAAGCGACGCCAATAGAGCGAGTTTGGGGAGTTAATTTTTAGTTTACATTTGAATGTTTGCGTTTCTTCATGGTTTATGATTGAAACGCTATTCCCTGCTATAGTTTGTTCCACATTATGTTTGCAGAAAACTGACTGTGTGACTCCACGTTGCCTTCCACTACGAGTAAATATCCCACTCGTTGTCTTAACAGTAACTGTGTAGAGTCTACACGTGTGATATATCCACAGTTTGCACTCATAGTGCAGGGAAACGTGGCGTCATAGTCAGTTTCCTGCAAACACACTGTGGAACAAACTATAAATATGGTAGCCAGTGCCGGAGAAAGGTGTTTGAACGCCCGGAGCCAGTAGCTCATTGAACGCCCGCTTTATCGCTAGTATATAGCAGATTGTGACCTTCCCCTCGCCTCTTCCCAAATCTACCCCAAAATGAACCCTTCAAGGTGTCACAGAGATAATGCCAACACAATGAAAATACACGATATAGGTGAGGGGTGAGGTAGGTAGGCGTGAGACAAAAAGATTTGTCTACATTTGCAAGATTACAGTTGTATTTAGTTTACGACTATAGGTGCCCTCTGACTGGCAAGAAAACTAACAAGAACATGAATTTGGCTACAAACATTTAATTTTCGGCCCATAATTTGGGACTTGTTCACTTGCTCTTCAAACTGTCATCCCTTCAAATTGGTTAAGTCTTTCCGGTCCGACCGCTCACAGCGTGTTGTTATTGATTCGTCGGGGTCCTCGCTTTTTTGGATGTGAAAATTGGCGTGCCACAGGGCTCCGTCCTTGGACCACTTCTTTTTGTGATCTATATTGACGATCTTACGCTCAGCGGCCACACTTGTGACAGACCGTGTTACAAATTCGAGGACGACTTAAAATCTTGTTCCCAATTCTCCTGCCTCAATGATGGCTACTTATTACAAGCTGATGTGGGTTATCTTCAGCGGTGGTCTGAGTTGTGGCAGTTACCTCTATCCAAGGATAAATGTGCTGTTTTCTAAATTAGCTATTCCAATCCTAACCTTGAGTATTACCTGGATACACACAAGCTGTCATCCCTGGATGTTGTCAAGAGTTTGGGTGTCTGGTTTTCTACTGACCTCAATGCAGCCCTGCATTGCGCAAAAATTGCGACAATTGCTTTTCGCCGACTTGCTATGGTAAACAAGTGTTTTGCTAATTCTGAAGTTGCGACCCTAGTGTGGGCGTTCAAAGTTTAAGTACGCCCTATCTTGGAATATGCCAGTCAGGTCTAGTCACTATCGTGTTGCAGGATATCGATCGACTGGAGGCGGTTCAGCATCAATTTACACGCAGTTTACCAGCTTTTAGTGGGTACCGACCTGGGGAACGTTTATCCAGGATGGGGCTAGAGCCGCTGGAGTTGCGCAGACTCTGGGCGGATCTCATTCTGACCTTTCGTATTCTGCGGGGTCCTCTACCTGTTGATCTTCCATATTTCGAGGTTTCTCCGGTGGTCCAGACCAGGGGCCACTCTCTAAAATTAATGGTACTCGGTTCTCATACTAAGTGCAGAAAGCACTTCTTATCCAATCGAATAGTCAAGCCGTGGAACTCGCTTCCCGGGGATGTGGTTGGGGCCCGGTCTGTCGGCGCTTTCTGGATTTTGTTGAGGAGACGACTGCCCTCTTGGTTTCTTAGACGCACCTATTAGGAATGGCTCAGTGGCCCTATGCCCTGCCATAATTCTTACTCTGATGGCTAAAGTTCATATTATTATTATTATTATAAAAATATTGAAACATTAAAAAAGGTGGGAACTGCCATACATTGTGGACTTCGTACAACCGCCATACTGGTTGATTTTCCAACATGGCGGCTGTGTGAAGTCCACAATTTGCGGCAGCAACCACTGTTTTTTTTTAGTGTTTTAACATTTTTATTGTGAACAAGTCCCACATACTGGGCTGAAAATTAAGTGTTCGTTGGCAATTTCATGTTCTTGTGAGTTTTCTTGCCAGCTGGAGGATACCTCTATCATACGCCATGTCAGCATGGCTGAGCGGTTAGGACTCCGGCCTTTGATTTCAAATGTCGTGGGTTCGATTCACCACTCAGGCAGTCTGATATTTAAGTCCAAAAGGCAACGTAAATAGGTTTGCATCCGTATTTATTTATCTATCATACGACTCACAAATTAATTTTTCAAGACCAATTGTATTTAGGCTAGGCTTAGCCAAAAGAGCATTTATTAAAGTTCACCTTTTTTTTTTCACTTTATCAAGACGGGATAAAGAGCCAAAAAAAAAAAAAGTATCCTAAAACAGAATTTAAGATAAATTTGGACTAATTTCATGAATGTCACGAAAAAATCGCCGCATTTTCCCAAATGGTTACCCTCCTCAACATAACGACGTTTGTGACATCATTTTAGCGGAGGGGGGAGTTGCAAAGATTGTGACAGAGTGACGGGGAAGGGGGAGCCAAAACATGGCAAAATTTTGAGTGTCGTCATTTGCGTACGGCCTCCACTACTTTGCATGCAAAAAGGACGACGGCGCCATCCAATAGACGTAAATAAGCAACTGGCCTGGCCCCCTAACGACAACCGCAAATTACGAAAGACTATAGGGGTGGCTCGATAATTCGACAATATCGCGATAAAAACTTTCGTTGATTATCGTATCGCACTTTTTCTGATTTATCCAATTATCGTGCCAACCGCTATGGTCAAATTGTCATATCTCGGAAACTGTAATAGAGTTGCAAACAATATTTAAGCATGAAAAGTAGCAGCACAACTGTAAAATTGTTTCTACATTGTGAGGAAGCAATGGAAAATGGCAAATGCATTTTTATGTCCATTGGCCAAACGGCGAATGCCACACAATTCACATTCATCAAGGTTGTACTGTTTTTTAAATTAAAGTTTTTTTTTTTTAAGTGGTTAGCCTCAGAATTTTGTTTTATCGAGATATTATCGATTATCGCGATAATTTAAGATGGTTTTATCGGGATAAGATTTTTTTAATCGTGCCACCCCTACGAGATACCATAACATTTGGAGTTGCAGCCAGCAATGACTTAAGACAAGAATTTTCGTTTTCTCTTCACAAAACGAGGACCATGGTCGACTTTACACTGAGAATTTTCGTTTTCTTTTCACTAAATGAGGACCATGGTCGAATTACAATGGGAAGACCCTGGCTCATCGAAACCGAAACCGACAGCGGACCTCCTCCTTCGGTTTTTATACGGATCGAAGCTTTTCTCAAAGAGCGCTGACAAACAAACCAGCGATCTATACAGAATATGTCACTTTCCATTCATGATCGTTTTCATCGTGGCGACATGATACTTACCAACCAAGTTATTCACAATCTTTTGATGTGGACCCTGTTCTTTCCCTCATTTCAAATATCAACTTCACTCGTGGCCACCCACTCCCTATTTCTGGCCCTGTATCTCGGACTAAACCACGCTTTCACTTTTTCACAGAAAGGGTTGAAAATCTCGGACTAAACCACGCTTTCACTTTTTCACGGAAAGGGTTGTTCAACCCTGGAACTCCCTCCCTCAATCTGTTGTTTGCGCTCCTTCACTCAACGCTTTCAAATCACGCTATGACGCTCTAGTTGCTTAACTTCTTTGGGTTTTTTTTTTTGGGGGGGGGGGTGCTTCGTGCACCGTCAATCTCTATTTCTATTTCTTAACATATATGAAATTTTTTTTTTTGCAATACAGAAATGCTGTAGCAGCAAAACTGAAGTTTCCATTCACCTTTTAGTGAACTGATTTCCGTGACCAAAAACAAATGAGAATGTCTGCTTAGCGTCTACTTTTTCGAATTTTTTTGCTATAATTTGCTGACTGTCCTGGAAGAGAAGAAACACACAGGTGTTTTGGAAACATACGTGAATAGAACATGAATAAATTTAAAACATTTCTTCTGTCAAATCTGAGGCTTCTATTGAACATTAAAACCGCTCACATCGTTTTTCCCCACTCGTTCATTGCAATCTTGGCTTTATAGGGGAGAAAGACAACTAACCCCCTGTGGTGAAATGTTAGCAATAGTGGGCTTTGTATTGTCGCGTGTGTTTAAGTCCTGCTTTAAATGTTTTCAAAAGTCGTTCATGGGAGAAAAGGTACAGTGAATTTCTTTAGGAAATCTTATTATCTTATTATCTTATCTTATCTTATCTTATCTTATTATCTTTAGGAAAACCTTTAACGGGTTCTCATCCACCAGCCCTTTCTAAGTCGTGGCAAGCCTTCTTACTTCCTTCATCCAACCATGCCATAAAAATAAACTCCAGATGCAACTGATTTCCAGCCTGGACGTATTTATTTCGATTTTAACCAAATTTAACCAGAAGTGCGACGCCATTCGACCATAAATCACAAATCCCCTCTTACCCTCTTTATCCCCGAAAAGCGTTCGGTATACTGCAAGCCAAAACATCACGAAAGCTAAGCTAACAAACAAAAAATAAGTTAATGGAAAAACCTTTGATGATACAAGCAACAACAGCAAAGAATTAAGAGTAAAGCTGGGGAAAAATCACCCGAGCACAATTGGCGACGGCCAGGTAAAACAAAAATTAAATCAATATTATGACCCTGTTGAAAGTTGAAGCAGAGAGAGAACGTGGATAAGTGAGAAACGATGACCAAACGCTTAGCTAAAAGCTATGAGGTAAAATTTAAACTAAACTCATTTTTTTTTCTTACTTAACATGGACAAGTTAAATGCGGCTTACAATCGATTGTTCAAATCGTTGGTATCAACTGAATCGTTATGTAGTCTTCCTATTAACCCGACCTTCAACACAAAATCTAGTCACACGCTAGTGTATTGCTGCAAAGTTGATGAGATTAATATCGAGAATTATTTCATAGGTCATTAACGCTGCAGTACTTCTCGGTGGTGGCTTACAAATCCTATTACTGGGATCTCCAGCAGATACAACTTTCTTCGGGAGAACCTTTCGATGAATATGGCGCTTAGGGCTAAAACCGACTGTGTTTGGGGGTGGCGTGGTGCAGTAGCGTGTACAGACTAGGGCGGGCCCCTGGCACAGTGCACAGGCGGGCCCTGGCGCGCGCGGGGGGGAGAGGGGGAGCGGCGAGGTCTGCGGGGAACCCCCAGAAGTTGAAAATTTTTTTAAATCCACATTAAAATTTAGCTAAGTGCTCAACTTTGGACCAGCAATGGATGGTTTTAAGACAATTTAGTGCAGTTCACTCATTGGTGGGCAACTTTGAATTGTATCGTTGGTGTGGTGGGCCACAAGTGCAAGAACAAGAGTGTTTTGGGACGGAAGCAGAAGGGTCTGTGAAATTTTTTTGTGAATTTTGAATGTATTACGAGCCACAGATTTCCAAGGTGGTAAAAAAAAATCAGCAACCTGGGAATCGGACTGTGTAGTGGGGGGGGGGGGGGGCGGTTTTTTTTTTAATTAACTAACTGGTGTAACAAACTAAATGGTGCGCAGCACAAGTGCCCGATCTTAACACGTTCAAAACACCAAATAAAAAATTTGACAGAGTCTTCCTTCCCAAAACTCACCAGTAAATAAACATTAAGTGGGCTAGAACAAACACAAGTGTTTACTGAGGAATTTGACTGCTTTCACTGTTCTCTTTCTCCTGTTCCCGTGTAGTTGTATATGGAGGATACAGTTTCCTTTCTTCTGTCAAATGGCTTATTTCCTCCATTATCCCTTAATTATCCCTTAATAATGGAGGAAATAAGCCATTTGACAGTTGAATTTGAATTTCACAGTAATTCTATTAACAATGTTTTTAGTTTCCTTTCTTGGTTTCTAACTCGTAAGACTCCTGTGGTGACATGCTGTCTGTGCACAGGCATGTTGAAATTTGAAATTTGCAAAGGCGGGTTGGGACCCCCAACGTATGGGGGGGGGGGGGGGCTGACAACTGCCAGTCTGACTGTATGGTGTACATGCCACTAGCGTGTTGCTTAAGCGCGCAATCAGCATACAATTTAACAACCAGTTGTTGGTGGGTAAACAGACTGGTTAAGATCACACCAATAAATGCTATTAAGCGTCCACTTTTCTAAAAATGATTTGTTGCTACGACAAACTACAGATCAAGCAAAATTTGGTCAGTGTGGAAGAAGTAACAATACCGTCAAATACCGATAAACGATTCTTTCAAATTGTATACCTTCGAAGCCCGAGGCATATTGCTACCGTTCAAACCATGTCTGGTTGCTTGGAATGTGGAAATGTCGGTTACCGAAGGTGGCGTTGTTGTTGCTAAGCAAAATGGAACGGTCCATTTACCCTTACGATCATACTAAATGGTTATGACGCATTCCCTCAGCAGTTGTTTCATCCACGATAGTTTTTTAACCTATTGTAAGATTTATTTCATACTTTCCACATGTTTTTTATTTGTGGATTATTATTGGATTAATCAATAAAATTGAGAAAGGGCTCGCGGAGGTTTTGACTCTCAAATGTACAGGGTAGGTTAGGTTAGGTTAGGTTAAAAATTTACTTTTACATTTTTTTGGCCGAAATTAATGGTCGAAGACTATATAAATAGTTTTATTTTTGCATTCAGGTATAGGCCTATAAGTCCATATTTCATTCGTTACGGTACGAGTCAGGCTTTTATAGCCTAGTATTACCTTGGTGGTGTATTTTCCAAGGCCCTTTTTATAATTATTTAATCCTTTGCTTTGTTTAAATTGCGAATTGAACTTTTTATTTATCCCCGAGTTACTACATTTTCGGAAATAAAACATGTTAATTTCCGGGTATTTCGCCATGGTCAACATTAACAATTAAACTATTTTGCAGAAACTCCCGATGCGGAACACATAATTAAATTAACTTCCGACAACAAAAACAGGAAGCTACGTTCAGTATTTTCTTTTTTTACCGTTATGTCCAACGATGCAGATAAAAGAACAAATACGTGCAAACAAAGCCCATCCCATGCAAAGTCAAACATTACGATTTTTTAATATAGCCTACTCTTGTTGCGAGCGAAGATTACTTATCGTCCACGGATGATAAGTGATCACTTTTTTGAGTGTGTGTTTTGTTTGTAGGGAGCACGAACCCAAACTGGGTTACCTGCTCCACGACGATGAGAGGGTCAATTCAGCTGGAGAAATCCAAGTGCAAAACCCAGGATCAGTGACCGGACACTGAACACTTTTCCAGGTAGGACCTTCCCACTGGCACCGAGAGAGTACTCACCGTGAGGGGTTTTGGGAATTTCTCTTTGGCATTGACAATTGGCTCTGAATTCAGATGGTAACAGGAAAGTCACTTTGCTCCAGGACTTGTCCCACCTGAGAAAATCCTTACCTTTTTACCTTACGTTTAACCTTTTTTTGAGGAGGGGGGGGGGGGGGGATAAGAAGAGGAAAGGAAGCTTCACACGGGTTCGTACGTCCCCCTCGAAGTGCCGTTAAGCACTAACGGAAGATCCCAGGCCAGAAAGAAACGTCGGGTCCATGGTATTCGCATGCTGAACGCTTGAACAAGATGGGAAACGGCTACATGAGATAAGGTTTAATGTTTGCCACAAAGTAGACGACTGAGCTAATCATAGACCTATAGCACTCAATGGCTGATGTCTAAAAATCTTCTCGAAACAAAGATTCGAGGATCCTGGTGAGCTCTGGCACAGATCGGTTGCGTCGATTGGCACCTTCTGTCCTGCCAGAAGGCCATTTCTTCTCTGTGTCAGTGACGCATCCTGTGTACAACTTCAGAAAAGAAGCCGGGATTGAGGAGGCTCTCCTTCAGAGTCTCCATGTGTGAAAGTGCAGGTACTCCCGGATTCGGGTAGAGTGTCCTGCCCTTGTGTTGCGAGAGGAGGTCCTTCAACACCGGAGGGCAATCAGGTTATCTTTTTGTAAGCTCCATCAAGTCGACGAACCACGGGGCTGTTGTCCATCACAGAGCAATCAGGATGAATGATCCCGAACGAGCTGTAGAACCCACTGATCGAAGGACCCGCATAGAGTACCCACTGCATGAAAGACTGATGAACGAAGGGTCACTGACCGAAGACCCCACGTATAGGACCCACTGAACGTGGAGCGCCATTGCTAACCACAAACCAAAAGGTGTTTAAAAATCAAAGAAGGAAGGGCTGAGGGACTAAAAGATGTGACAATGCCTGCTCAATGAAAAGGGAATGACTAAAATGGGAGGTTGGGTTCTATCCGGATCAAGTCCCCATAAATACCGGTCATTTCAAAAGAGACAAATCCCAACTCCAATTCGACGGAATCAAACTGAAAAAAATCCACGAACATCAACGAAAATTTTCTGGCCCAAGATTCGAAGCTGGCTGGTTAGCTGGTTAGTTTCCACGGAAATGAGATCTAAAAATGCAAATTCAGGGGTATATACGCGAAAGTTTCTGGGGGAATCAGGTCCTGTAACACCAGAACATTCCATTAGAGCAAAGTCAGACCGAGGGGGGTTTGGAGACACCAGACTATTGCCAAGTGCTGAAAGTTTTAGCAGTTACACCCGTTGAAACATTAAGAAAGCACGTAAGATTTAAGAAATGGATCTAAGGAAAAGAGCCGTGTTCTATTAAGGGGGCGGGGGGGGGGGTGTTTGAGGCTTAATGGCGCGTCGACAACTTGGTCATTAGCGCCAACCTCAGTCACAGTGCAGTGGACAGCCCCAGAGCCTATACATGCTCCAAGTGTCCCACCTTTCGGACAGGCCAGTACCCTAAAATCAGCTACTGTAACAGTTTCATTCACCATTAAAACAAATCTTTATAATAATCTCGGAGGGCGGCTAAAAGGAAAACCACTTCTCCCCTTTTCACGCCCGCATTGAAAATACTCTCTCCCACTCTACCTGCATGGAAACAGGAGGCAGGCATGAGTTGTCGATCAACTCAATAAAGGTTCAATCTGACACGTCGTCGGGCCGAACAATCACTTCTCCCCTCCTTGCGCCCGCATTGAAAATGCGCTCTCCCATTCTACCTGCATGCAAACAGGAGGCAGGCATGAGTGGTCGATCAATCTGACAAGTCGTCGGGAAGGGTGCCGGAAAAATGTCCCGGGGAAATGTGTCCGTAAACTTAATTCATGACCGGGCCCTTCCTCTACTATTTAATAAGAAACATAAAAACCATCCCAAATGCCCAAATGCTTCATCAATGAAGTTTTCTAAAAGCCATCCAACAAGAAATTCAATACGAAATGCCACGTGCAGTATGCGCATATTATATTTGGCAATTTACACGTGCGTTTATTTTAGTGAAACAACTTATGCAAAATTCGCAGTATTTTTTTTGACGACTGTCGAAATATACCACATTTCACGTATACATTTAAAAAAAAATACCTATCCTGCGTAAATACTAACGGAACATGCCTGAAATGTACAACGATGAATAAAATACGCAACACAGTGAAATAAAGCATTAACAGAATACCACCTAAAAAGTCTAAAAAATACGAAAAGAATGAAAAATGCTACAAGCCAGATGTTAAAAGCCTATGGTCCCGTGTCATAGGTGACTCAGCGAAGCGAAAGTGAGACCACGGACAGCAAATAAGGAGAAAGGGAGGAAACCACTCAACAGAACAAACAACGATTAAGCAAACAAACGCCTGGAAATGTCAACATTTCTAAAAGAACCCCAAAAAGAGAAATGAACTGCCCTAAAAAAGGGGGGCGAGGGAGCATGCCGAGTGAAGTAACCAACCCGAGACAGTTCCACAAAATACCGGTAAGATGCAGTGCGATGTTCAAGAATGCAAAGTGAAGGAATCAGAATACCGTGAACGCCAAGTACAAGGTGTTCGCTTGCTTCGCTCGCTCGGCCGGAGGTGCAAAGACTTACGGCACTCATGATGTGAATAGAAGATAGCTGTGCACTTCCGAAAACACGGAAGGGTAGCAAAAGTAGGCCCCTGCAATGGGAGGGAGGGAGGGGGGGGGGTTCGGCTAGACCCGCAGTACCCGGGCCCGGTCACTCAAGGGGCCCACACTCCCTGAAACACATTTTTCTCCCAGTTATGACTTACATGGCGGATTTATTAATAATTATAACGAATTTATTTCACACAAAAAAGCAGTCTAAAACCCAGCTCAGGGCTTGTATGGGATCTAAGTTATAAACACAATGTAAAAACAGTACGAAGTGCTTAAAACAAAACTTACATTATAGGCTATGGTAAACAAATTATCCTAAAGCAAAACTTTGAAATTTCGGAAAGTCATTAAGAACTTTGAATCGATAAATGCCATTCTTTAACAATTCATTTCAATTGAGAAAAACTTGTAAAATGTAAAAATTCATCAGGCGTAATGTTGAAAATTGTTGGTGCATAATATTTCAGTTAAAAACTTGACAGCAAATCGTTACGGCAAACCAATATGACTAAACCAATCAATATGAGTAATGTACTCGATTTTTACATGTTGTGAATTTTTTTTTGTACTTCCTACACACTACAACTCCAGTCCAACGGCAACGAGCCCAGAGCAGGAGCACTGCAGTGCAAGCCTATCTGCCGCTTTGGCAAGGAATTCTTCAAGCGTAAGCAGCTCGGATTAATGAATGAAAAAAAACTCTTTTAAGCACAATTGTGGGCGACGAATATTATGACACAGTGTGAGTTTTTTTCCGATTTCAGTAGGGGAGGGGGCCGCTATTGCAGTCCCAGGCCCCAAAAATGTGATGTGGTGGTGGTGGTGGTGGGGGGGGGGGGGGGGGG
>JAHWFP010181513.1:0-15651 GCA_023313725.1 Lithobius niger | reverse complement strand
TCAACAGTTGGAACCCATGCAAAACCAGAAACTAAAGTTGCATTTGTATGAAAATTAAATTTTTCGTTATGTTTTATTATTATTATCGGTATCAGTATCGATCGGATCGGTTTACCTTCGTCGGTATTTGATCGGTAAAAAAATCATATTGGCCTATCCCTCCATAGGCTTTGTAGTTAAGAAAAAAGGGTTGTATGCTATTGATGCTATTCAAAATTATTATTGATTTTTTTGTTACACACAGTACACTTTTCCAATTCACTACTCAATTTCATGGCCATTTATTTTTTTTGTGTGTGGCTTAAACAAAAAGAAAAATTGTAAGCTTTGTTTAAACCTAATAAAGTGCTGTCACCAGTCCCAGTGCTGTTATGACACCAATCTCATCTTTGTCACTAATGCATGCCTACCCAGTCAGCTTCATGGCATAGGCTGGATTGCCTAAGCTTCACATGTGTCGCCTGGTAAACCACACTTGCCCTCTTGTGATGGTTTTCTTCCAATGGTCAGAATAATTCGTTTTAATAATTTTTATTGAGGATTGATTAAATCATCGCAATCCCTGGTCATACAAAAAAATGTGTCTGACAGCTATGGAAACAATGCACAACAAAAGGGTCCAGTGTTTAAATCTGTATTATAGGTAATACACCATTTAGCAAGAAAGTAGGAGCATTTCCTATTGCTTATTTGTCCTTTAAAAGTTTATTGAAAAGCACTACTTTTAATAGTTCTGACATCTACCAGTATTAATTTTAAAGTAAATAGGAGCGTATCCTGTTCAAGGAATTATTTCTGCTAGCTTTTACATAAAAGTTGCAAAGATTGCTTCAGATCAGAGGTGTTTGCTGGAACATAGGCTAGTAACGTAGTATTTAATTATAATTTGATTTAATAATTTTTGGTTACTTAATAATTAAGCGAATTTTTAAACAGTGTTCTTCTTTCTATGTTTTAACTTTAGAATCTTGTCACAGTTTTGAATTTATCAGAATAAAAATTGTAGTGTAGGACCTAGTATAGGATCGTTATCAGATCAGTATATTTGTCTGATACCAATGTCGGCTACGGTGCCAGATGCACCATGGCACTTTACGACAGAGTTTCGTTTTCTTAATTCTCTATGGTTTGGTAAGGGGCGTCGGACGACCGTCTAACTGGAAAATCGTCTAATGGGATAATTGTCTAAAATCTGCCTAAAAAAAAATCTGGAAAAGCATCTAAACGGAATATCGTATAATGGATAAACGTCTAACTGGATTAACGTCTAACTGCGGTTTCTGATGTTATATGTATAGCTGCAGCGAGCGCGGCAGGGATATTGGACGATTTTCCATTATACGAAAATCCAGTTAGACGCTTTTCCATTATTCGAATTTCCTGTTAGATGATATTCCGTTATACTGTTTTCCGTTATACGTTCTTCCAATTATGCGATTTTCCAGTTAGACGATTATCCCTCGCCCCGTTTAGTAATGCCTTAAGTTTAAAATGTAAAAAAAAATGGTAATTATAATTTTATTTTCAATTATAAGAAGTAACTGGTATAATATTGTATTTCTGAATTGTTATTTTTTAAATACATAACATTTTTCGAGTTTAATAAAAATTGAGTATTAGATCGGATCGGCAAACATCTGATAGTATACAATCACAAAAACAAGGTTAAACGGCTTTAACTTAAGTTTAAAACTTACCAATATTTATGAATTTTAAATGTTTCAAAAAATGTTGACATTTTCAAGACCACACGAAAAATTTCAGTAAAGTCACTTAAAAGTTTACATTTCTTATGTATAGTGTACGTCTTTAAAATTCCTTGTGGTGTTATACTTAAAAACAAACCATTCATAGTGTTTAAAACGTTCATTTCAAGCTTGGTTTTCAGCAAATTTCCGACAAACTAAGAATTACTATAGGCTACAGGGTGGTCCGCAAATAACTGACGACCCAATATTTTTTAAGTCCAACTTTTCTACTTAGCATCCCTCGGAAACAGAAGAGGACAAATCCAATCTAATGAAACGGAAGATTTCTGTCCTCTCCTGGTTGTAAGGGGTGCTAACTAGAAAAATTGGACTACTAAAAACCAACAAGCTAAAAATCTTGTATCGTCAGTTTTTTGTGGACCACCCTTAATTACCACTGTTCTTGTGTGGTTTAAACTTGTGTGTTTAAACTGTTCTTGTGTGGTTTTCGTCAGACTTGCATTTTGTTGTGCCTTTGTTGCTCCTCACATTTGTGGAACCCAAACGTGAGGAGTGACCAGAGCACAAGAAAATGCAAGGCTGACCGACCAGGACAAGCGGGACCACACAACGGGGCGCCAGAATTGTACCGACACGGAGTTATGTAAATTCCGGAATTTTCTTAAATACTGACCCCTTTGTAGACCCGGAATTACAGTAACTCCGGATTCGTAATTTGCTTTAAACGTGTCTGAAACAATCTGGAATTGTAGTAACACGGAATTACCATAAATAACATCCCTGCCTCGCTCGTGCTGCCGTGCTCGCTAAGGCTATACATATAACATCAGAAACCTCAACCATATTAATGTCAAATAAGACAAGTGTTACCACAATTCCGGATTATTTCAAACACTAAAGCAAATTAAGAAACTGGCGTTACTGTAATTCCGGGTCCACACAGGGGTCAGTATTTAAGAAAATTCTGGAGTAAACATAACTCCGTGACCGTGCAGATACAAGTCCGCGCTCCCCACACAACAACTGTGGTGATTAGAGCTTGTCAAAAATTTGCAAAAAACAAACTGGAACTCGGATTTTTTAAGTTAGCATATTATAAACACTGAATTTAGTGTAAAGATGTTGCTTGGAATTTAAAACAGAAATTTTCATTTTGGTTTGATTTTGTTGCACTGACGGATGTTGTTTCCGTTGGTCTGGAAATATGATATCGATGTAGTAAAAGAAAAGTTGACAGAAAGTTTATTCCTATTTGTAAGGCATCTCTTTTCTTTGTGTTTTTTTGAAAATTGTGAAGCTTGTAACATAAGCTGCAAAAAATAATAATCGACATAAAAACTACACTACGTTTTCTATCATAACCCTGAGTTTATTTTATCTGTGGGAAGTGGAAAAAAATCTCTTATTGGGTTAAGCCAGCGTGAAAGTGTTTCGCTTACCTCCACCTTTTGTTATCTCCCATTTGACACGCCATGATAAGATTTGAAAGTCTTTCAGAAAGAGCTGTTTGCACTGAAGCGTGTGCTTGGCGTTATGTACTTTGTATGCTCACGGTTTTCAAAAAGGCGTAGACTATGGAATAAAAAAAAGTGTTTGTTTACTTTACAGCAGACAGTAAATTTTAAGATGATTAAGCTTATCCTTAGAGCTGGTTATTGGCTTCCCTGTGTGGTGTGTGTTTTGATGCACATAGACTGGTAATTGACTTTAGACATTTAGTGGCATTTTTCTTAGGATAGTGACCCAGATTGTAGTGTAGCTTACGGTAATGGACTGTTCAGTTAGCAATACTTTGCTCAGGGGAGACCTACGAATTTGTGGTCAGGAGGAGGGGGGGGGGGAGCACGGTGGAGAAACATTTTAAGTTACTGGCCTGCGGCTAACTACAACAGCGTCCCTCCCCCTCCCGACTGAAATTGTGAAAAAGATTACACTATGTTATCACATTCGTCGGTCACATTGGTGCTTAATGTGTTGGGTCATTCAATAATCTGAGCTGTATACGTTTGAAAGCCTCCCTGCCTAACAGACTGACTGGCTTGCACTGCAGTGCTCCTGCTCTCTGCTCTTGTGTTATTTTAAAGAAATTTCGGTCTATTTTCCAGTGGTCTAAATCTCTAGCTTGTAGCTCTTAACTGTTTGGAAGTTATGAGGCAATTTGCTGCTGTATTAGAGATTGCTTTATTTTCAACAAATTTTTGGAACTGATGCACTACAAGGCTGTGTGATACCACATTTATGAGAAACTTGTGCGTTGACAGATGCAAAAATTATCATTCACTAGATTCAATAAGTTCAATCAGTTTTTATTTTTTTTTTGGGGGGGGGGGTCTGTTTACGTCTACCAAATTAACATTTAACTTTGGCAACACAGTTTCACATTTGACTATTAAAAATGTTTAGTCCACCAACCAATGTCAAGTTAAAAAGAAATGTGAATTTACCTCTGTATTTGTAGGCTGTTCCTAATTAAGTCTCATCTTCATTGGGCTAGGTTAAAAGATTAAAGGCTACAAAGCATAATAATAATAAAAATTAGTAAGGCCATGCAAAGTAAAAAAAAATTTTTTCTGAGGGGGGGGGGGGAGGGAAGGGGAGTGAGACGACGCGGAATGAGCGAGTGAAGCGAGCGACTCCGCTAGTATTACATAATCCGCTGCATCAACTAAAAAGCCTCACATCAAATTTTTTTTTTTGGGAGGGGGGGGTTCTGAAATCTGATCTATCTTGATCTATGCTTGCTTCGAATAAAAATTTCCGAAAAATAGCTTTTGAAATGCTGTGTTGAAGCAATCTGGCCATTCTTTTTTTTAATGTTAGGATCGAGTCAACACCTTCCCCTTGAAGTAATATCTTTCCTTCAGTGAGAAATAAAAGCCTTAACCACTATTTGGATGAATTGCTTTTGGAAGACGAACTAGTCGTGACATACATGTGTGCTGGTGTTCGTTTTAGTTACGAAAACTACAGAAACTCCAAATCGGTAATTCAGGATGGCGTTAGTATCGGTGCAAACTGAATGTGGGACAAAAAAATTATGGGCTTGGGGAATTTTAAGCCGGATTTAAGTGTAAGTCAACCATTTGAAAACATCAAACACACCTTTGATAGTCACAACTTGTTCGTCTAATAAAAATGAGTATGAAAAAGAGATTTTTTTTTTACCACAAAAAGTGTTAAAATGTGTTTTAAAAGCCTCATCCGTCTGTGCCCAAGAACCGAATGTGTAAAAAAAAAAGAAGCCTCATCCCTCGTCAGTTTACAACTTTTTTGTGCCCGAGAACCACTTTTTTTAATTTGCATGGCCTAAAATAGGCTAATTTTGAGCCAAGTCTAATTGAGCCGAGCCAATTTTGCATCAAAAGAGTCAAGTGTCGGTGTCTTAAGTATTTGGTGAAGTTATTTCGGCTGAAACATAATGGCAGAACAGTAAGAATTACACACTGCACTAAAAATAATTAAGATTTGGTAAATCTTTGCTACCCCAAAACAAAACTGGTTAAGGATTCCCGCCAAGCTTTTCGGCCGTGTGAAGTCGTGATGTCAAACGCGAAGCTCTTTCGCCAAGCTAATTCCACCGAGCAATAGTTTGAAGGTTAAATGAAATATCTGAAAATTGCTTACTGCGCAATTTTCAATTATATCATTTAACGTTTGAAGTATTAGTTGGTGGGATTAGCTTAGCGAAAGAGCGTGGCATTCGATATCACGACTTCACATGGCCGAAAAGCTTGGCGGGAATCCTTAACAAGTTTTGTTTTGGGGTAGATATCAGTAATTTCTGGTCCAAATTGATGAAATCCATTTTTTCTTAGTAATTATGAAATGGAAATGCCAATCTAGTTTTCTGGTCCATTTCTTTTTCTTTTTTTTTAATTTATTTTTTGGTTTCTTTAGATTATGAGGACAGCAGTAACCTTTTTTCATTTGATTAGCATTTTTATTAGTATTGCAGTATCTCCTTGCAAACTCATGAATTTCTTTAATTGTCAGTTTGGCATTGTTGCATAAAAACAATGTTTAAAACAATGTAAAACAATCAATTTGGACCTTTGGAGCTCCCTAACCCCTGAACCACTTGACCAATTAGAAAGGTCCATATGAAAAGTGCACATCTCCAGAGCAATACCTGTAAAATGAGCTAAGAACCAGCTTTATTTACCGCATGGAAGAATTTATTTTCATGTTACAAAAAAAAGCATTAGTAGTAGTAAGAATTAGGCAAATATCAACGTTATTCACGTCGTTTTTTCAACAAGAAAACGTTAAGCTATGGGTCTAACAGTGACTTTTATGTTGTCAGGCGACCAAAGTCTCCCGATCAAACAAGTTTCAGCCTTTTCTGTCGCATTGTTATTTATCCTCACATGCCTGAAAACAGCCAAACTCCCTTTCTGTAAAGACACAACGGGTCTAGTGGTCGCCATGCTCATATATACATATTCTCTGGATGTTTTCGTTTTATCTTGGCGGGCGACACAGTAGCGTGTGTCTTGATTATGAACTTACATTTTGTTGAAATGATGGGACCAGGATTCAAACCAACGACCTCGCACACAGCTCAGATACCCGGCTGGTCGAACCATCTCTCCAAGGACGAGATATACCCCAATGGAAAGCGGGAAATTTGCAATGATTTCCGTATGTGGCATTCAAGATCAGTTTTAGTCTCTCCCCTCCTCCCCCAATTAGAAACGAAACCTTGAACACTGACTGTGGTTCCATAGCCTTTGTTTGCATTTTTCTGGGGGGGGGGGGGGGGAGATGTTGCCTGCTGCAGGCTATACTGTAACACCTGTCTATAAGTTAGTCAGTGGGTCTTTTTAATGGTCTGTCAGGATTATTGTTGTAAACAATCACTTTTGCTTGCATTGTTGCTTTAAAGAGTCTCAAAAGCATTGCTATAAAAGATTTATTGTAAGGGTTTTTAATTTATTCTCTTTTTCTTTTTTGTTGAGTTGAGAATAAAAATTGTCAGTGTAAACATTTTCTGTAGCCTGTTGTGACACCCAGAATCAAACTCTTTATTTTGCTTCTCAAAAGTTAATGAGATTCCAAGTTTGAGCCAGGTTCGTCTGTGGGAGTTGGGTTTTTCTGATCGTTAGGCTGAATAGTAGGCTACTAATTTTTAAAGAGCAAAATACTTGTGAACTACAGCAGTGCCCGGTTTTGGATAATATTTGTGATCTTTTTGAATCAGTAAGATAGGATTTTAAACGTTAAGTAGGGTTTTTGTTTATTTAGACTAAATCAGATTCTTAAGAGTTACGAAAATACCGGTAACTGGCATCTACATTGGAAAGTTGAAGACGTCTAGCATAGCCCTTACTTACATTTGAGGAAATCAACTACAGAGGCATAAATGCAAGCTCTTAATCCCAACAGAAGTTAGTTATTCTAGGTCTAGTGAAGTTGAAGCCTTTTTTAGACTACGTATGTTAAAAATATACTTTTGAAATAGGACTAGCCCATTTACAATAAAACAATCATTAAAATACTGTGAAGCCAATGTTACTTTGCCGGCATGGAGCGAAAACAACAGCATAGCCCTTGCGTACATTAAAGGAAATCAACTACAGAGGCATAAATAAAAGCTTTCAATCCGAACAAGAGTTAATGATTATTCTAGGTAGGTCTGGTGAAGTTGAAGCATTTTTAGACAATACACAATCGTAACGCAGAAGCGTCAGAATGTTTTCCAAGTCAAAGCCAAAAAACAAAAAATTTGAACGGAAATGAATTGGAGAGCAGTGATGTGAGTACTGAGTAGGGCTAGGAACAATTCCTTTGAAGGCTGATGAAGATAGCTGTAAAGTTGTTGAATCAGCTAGACATTGTGGAGTCTAGTAAGTGAAAGTGAGCGGTTTTTGAATTGGACTTTAAATGATGTTGTGTTTCACATCGACATTTTCGGTAATTATAAATTATGCAGTTTTTACATCAGGTGATCACTGTCTCTTGTCTTGCTGAACCGTAAATAATAAAAAAAAAAAAAAAGAATATGCTCCTTTACCTGCCTAGAAAAATAATTATGCTTCATGAAAACTGCTAACCGTTATCTTACGATTGCTACTCAAATTTTTATTTTGCATCGCAATTATGTTACATACTTTTTTGAGACATTTCGAGCCATGAGAGATGACATGAACTCGAAGATATTTAAAAAAAAAGGTTACTTTGAAAAAAATCAAGTGATTTAAAGCAATCTGTGTTGCCTGTCTGTTCGTTAAATAACGTACCGCATTTGAAAAGAGGGAATGTTGTTACCTAGTTTTCTAAACTCGTCCACTACTTATTTGTCATTCAGCTTTCCCCTATGAGCTCATTGGATTTTCTGATTGCATTGCGAACGACTCAAATTCTGACCGTCCTATTTCAAAATTGTTACTCAATTTGATAAAGGCCTTACAAAGAGCGAGAGGGAGTTGCAGCATTGGCCGAGTCCGTTTTCCTCTTCTTTGTCGTTGTCGTCGTCGTAACTGGGAAAAGGTCGTTTAATCTAAAATTTGGGGGTGCCTTGTTTTCGCTGAATAGACGACCAGCGGTAATTCAGACCCAATGAGGTTGGGCAGTGGAAGAGCGAAAAGAGAGTTGCGTACAGCCGCACTGGCTCTGTATTCAATTTCACAGCCCATCTAGCCAGCATCTTGGGGACTTAGCTGGCAGTCCTGGTAAATTCCTGGAGGATTGTCGAGATTAATGATCTGGAATAAGTGTGAATGATTTGGAAATGCGGTTCTGCTGGCCACAGATGTGTTTGCAAATGCAGATCATTCCTCAGCCTCATCTTTGTAACGCATGGGGGGCCCGCCCCGGCTTTCAGCAAAGGCGGTAATGCCGGGATTTGCAGCAAAGGCCCATTTCAATTAGCAGTGCTAAGGCCTTCGACTTAACATTTCTCTTCACCGGGGCCGAAAAACTGAAGCTGCTAGTTGTGATGGATTGAATTGATAGATTGCAAGTAGCGGAACTTACTTCTCGGGCCTTAGCCCGCAAAAGAGAATTGGTCACAAACAAAGTTTGGAAGCTAGGTTAAGCATAGGATCTGTCTTTAGTCTAGACTGAGTGAGATTAAATTGGTTTCCTGCCAAGGTGCAGCCGTTAATGCAGAGGTTACGTTTCTACTCATATTTTTACTTTCTCAGTCTCTGCAGCTTCGATAGTAATAATAAGTGATTGTTAGCATAGGGGAAAACCAAGTGTTTTAGTGCAAATGACGCATAGTTCTCAATACGAAGTGGGCAGTGTTGCTGTATTACTGTACTTTATTATATTTATAGTGCTGTCACAGTGCTTTGTGTTCCATGGTTGTTACTACTTTGGAAAGTTTTACTTGTTCGTATGTATCTTCTAGGTGCATTTTGTAAATAAAGTACATTGTTGTTTTTGGGTAAATCCAGAAAGCTAATAAATTGGGCTCTAATTTGTTTAACTTCATGAATTCGGATGCGGCTAGTTAAATAGACTAATTATGGTATTGTTCGATTGAGCAACTGTAAAATGTTCCATATTGTGAAATATTACAATATTCACAACATTGCAAGCAATACAGGGCCGAATACGGGGGAGGGTTGGGGTGTGTCGTAAATTGGGAGGTGAGATGAAGCTGCGAATAAAGGTGGGCAAATAAGAAACAAACTAAGTCCTAACAAATTTGGTAAACATCATGGATATCCATGCTACCCCCCTCCCCCCACGTTTGCAATAAACGTAGTTGCAGCCAAGATTGGAAATGTGCAGGATACGATCCATCTAGTTTTGAAATTTCTTGGTTTTTTTTTTCAAAATTTAAAGTTTGTCTGACTTCAGAACGTAAACATGACACACCATTCTTGGCTTCTTGTTGTATCAGGAGAAATTTGAAAATACATGTGAAAAGTTTTACGAATGTGGGGCTCTTGGCCGACTTGTTTCACGAATGTGGGGCTCTTGGCCGACTTGTTTCTTTACTGCTTACAACGTTCGTTTAAAAAAGTTAAACGCCATCATTCTATTGTTGTGTGTCCGTATGTTATCTACACTTAGTGTAAACAGTTCAGTTCACCTTTACCTCCCTGTCTTTCACTAGTTCTTCCTTTAGAGAAGTTGTTTGAAGTAACCAACGGCTGTTGTTTGTTTGAATAAGTTAAAGCGTGACTTCGTGGGCTTTGGCTTTTTTAAAAGCGGACTCTCGTAGAAGGCAATGAGTAATTAGTATCTTCCAGGTCTAGGTGCTTAAAATAATTGCCTGTTACATCCTCGGGTGTTTTGTGACGGATTTATTATGTTTTAGCATTAAGAGTGGTTTTTTTTTTACATAGTTACAAATGTATCGTCTGTATGACACCTTTTATCAACTGTAAAGGGTTGGGTTACTTAAATAGGGGTTCGAATACTTACTGCCACTGAATATACTTGAAAAACATTTCGATACAAACTACGCTCGCGCAAGCTCACTATATCCACGGCAGTATTCAATTGGCCTCATTGCCACAGCAAACGTTCTCCAGGGTTGGCAAGTTTTTGACAAGCGACGGTAATATCCGGTTTTAACCATGGTCGAAACCCCTTTTCGACATGGTTTTCGACACATCAAAAACGCATAAAATTTCACTGTTAACCGAAATTATAAAAAAACAAATCGTGTAACTATTACAATTGTAAATAGTTTGATTTTGCTACTACTACTAGTAATAGTAGTACCTTCTATCGTACCGAGTTTTAAAAAATATTATACCTTGTTTTATTGCCTAACAACAATAAAACTTATAAGCTTATTTTGAGTTGTATCAGTTAGAAATGAATATCATTTTTGCTTATTTTATTGCCTACCAGCATAACGCTTAAAATCTTATTTTAAGAGATTTTAAGATGGATCAGTTTGTGAAAGGTTGCTTGGCTAGTAGACCTACTTTCATGCCTTGCACCATATTAGGCACCCTTATCAGAAACCCTTATTTCCTGGAAAAAAATTCCTTTGAGGAGTAAGACAGCTGTCTGGCCTGGGAGCCTGTAGAGTAGAATTCTCGCCTTTTAAATATTAAAAGTCTTCTATCTATCCCATCATCGTGCTCTGTATAAGTTGGTTTTACATACCCGGCTTTCATCGTTAATTTTTTACTTTTGCTGTGAGCTTTTGCCGTGAGACTTGCCTGTAAGTCGCCTTAGTTGTAAAAGTTTTCGCGACCCTTGGAAACTGGAGTATCAACTGGAAAAAATTTGGGGTGCTCCATTCGGATTGAGGAGATTTTGTCTTAAGCAGGCAATAATACAAATTTGTAATTCTGGAGGTATTTTGAGGTAAAAACGTTTGGTTCGGTTTGATTTATTCTTAATATCATTAATGTAGCACTGACGCCAACAATGGATCGGATCAGTTGCAGATATTTGTGGTATCGATAGGCAACATTTGCTGAAATACCGACAACTCTGGAACCGTTCGAGATTATGTTGTGTAGTTTGCGCAGTTTTGCTCAGGAAATCACTGAGTATCATGCTAGCTATCTTTGAACTGTCGGTTACTATTTTAAAATTTTTGATTTTAAAAGTTATTGGACTTCAAAGAAAATTACACCATTGATGAAAAAATTGAGAGTAAATTTTGAATATCTGTATCGCTACTGTTATCAGCAGATTAAAAAAAATTGGATTGGTGTAAGTGCAGCCTGAATTATCATTAACAGTCCACGGCAGGACTAAGAACTTTCGTAACAAAGCCTAGCTTCTTTCAAAAATCACTTAACAACGCAAGAAGATAATTTACCAGACACCAATGCCTCACCTTGCATGGTCTTTTGCTATTCAAGATCTAGTTAATGTTAGATTGAATATTTTGTAGCACCTCATTTTAATTATCAGTTGTGGCAGGGTTGGCAATGATTTAATCAAAATGATTTAAATCATTTTAAAAGTAAATATGAAATTAATGTAAAATTAGAAGAAATATGTAAAATAAGATAAATAAGCAAAAACGTTTCCAGCAAGCTCTAACACTAGCTCACTATTTGGCTAAGGTTATGACTCCATCTGTTATGGGTAAAGACTTACGGAAGAGGGATGCGACTCAGGGATCGATTAATTGGGCTATGACAATTATCCAAATAGAATTCCAGTGCTCATTAAATATAAAGCCAAACCATTCTGTCAATACATGTTCATCCAAAACGTTGTCAGTTCGGTCTAGCCACTCGAATGGTTGACTTCACACTAGGACAAAGTGGACCAGGAGGTGCTCGATGTAGCAGTAGAGTTACACACTGCAACTGCATCCACTGCACACGTGGAAAGGGTATTTTCATAGTTTGGACTGGTGCAGTGCAAACTTCGAAATCGTTTAGGCTTAGGCAAAGCTGCCGATTTAGTGTTTTTGTTTAAAATCTATGAATCAAAACCGTTACAGGAAACTAAGCAAAACGGTCTTTGACTAATAGCAATTAGCAAATGACAAGACCCAATTATTCGTGGAAAATTAAAGATATTTTGAGTAGGAAAGTCAACCAAGTTTCCATCATTGGAGCAACGTTGAGCATGAAACTACAGCCTAGTAATCTCATTTAGGCTAGTTACTTATTGTAGCAGCTACTTTGAGCGTGATACAATAGCCGACTAGAGCACTACTAAGTTCTTGTAATTACCGTTGAATCTATCTTGAGTATGAAACAACAGCCTTCTAAATTGTTATAGTTACTGTTGAAGCTTTTGAAATATGCAATTATAGCCTATTACAGTGTACTACTAAAATAATTTTCAAGTTATTTTTGTGGATGCGGTGTCCCACAACTTTTTAATCAATGTTAAACAAATTGATTAAATTTAAAAAAAATTGATTTAAATAAAAAAAAATCGATTATTTGGATTTTTTGCAAAAAATCATGATTTTTTCCAACCCTGGTTGCTGGCAATGATGGTAGTTTGAATTGTAAAGAGTTGTTCTTGTGGTGCATTTAAAACACATAAATAACTTTGGTTGTACTTTGTGACTGGTACTAATTTCATGATATACGCAAATGTTAACATTTTTCTTTTTTTAATGTATTTTCAGAAAAGAGTAACTTTTCTGTGCCCTACTCTTCCATCCCGTCTGACAACGGCATGCCTCAGGTAAGAAAATACTCTTTCAGATTTAGCGTAAGCTGTCCTTAAACTTTTTTAAGCACGGTTGCCGAGATTTAAGAGCATTCTGTGCGTTTATTTGTCTTTTCATCTTCCTTTTGTTACTCAAAATTGTCATCGTGGTTATGTACCGAGAGCACTTAACCTGGCTGCGGGAAGTGAGTAGGTCAGAACTTGATTGGTACCAGGGTCGCAACTACATTTCTGGGACCCAGGGTAAACCATAGGATTAAGAGCAGGGTTTTCTTTGAAAGGCTTGTTTTTTTTTCTCATTAGCCAACCTCGTCAATTCATTATAAAAATAACACCTAAAAATACCGAATAATTACGTATCACGGACACACACACTTTCCAGCTAATTTTCAACACCCCTCAAGTGATTCATCAGACTTCTGTTGTTTTGGACTACTTTTTAGCCAATCTATATTTGGTATTTCTGTCTTTTTCATATAATGTTGGGAGGGCCCCTTAACTGTGTTTTGGGTGGACCTCTTCGTCAGTATGGCTCCAGGGCATTGTCCCTCTTCCCCTCCTGCCCTTTTCTTTGCTTCCTCCTTTTTTTTGGCCTTTGTTTGTTATTTCTGTTCAGAGGGCCCTGGACTGTGGCCCTGGTTAGTAAGTGGAAAGAACCCTGGCAAAGTCATACGCATACCATCTTATCATAAAAGTCGGGTGACTACCTAACTCCTAGTGAAATAAACAAATACAAATGCAAAACCTATTTACGTTATATGTTAGCCTTATATGTTAGACTGCCTGAGCGCGGAATCGAACCCACGACCTTTAAAACCAAATGCTGAGGTCCTACCAGTGAGCCATATGACATGGCCAAAAGGAAACGTCCATTAATATTTATGTATTTATGCAATCCTTCTGGCCGTCCTTTTTAACTCCTAGTGCTGGCCGACCATAAAAATAATGGCTGGCCTATTATTGCAATGTGCAAAAATCCTCAAATTAAAACAGTGGTGGACAGACTTGAATTAGACTTGAAATAAGTGCAAACTGTTACACTCCTGAATGGATAGGTTGCTCTCCAGCAACTGCATGCGGTGGGAAAAAATTACAGTATGCAGAATTTTTGTGAATTTTTGGGATCTTTTTTGTCTCTTCATTCATTTTCGTTAATTTCTCTCATGACGATTAAAGGGAAAAATAGGGTTCGTACATGCCTTTGAAAACCTGGAAATGTCCTAAAAAAGTGCTTGAAATTATGAAAAGTGCCTCTAGTCCTGGAATGGAATACTACTGAAAATTTGCGTAACAGAAAATCCCGTTTCCGATATCCATGTTGGAAAGTGGTGTGCAATCATACAATGTTAGATACCCAAAATTTGAAAAAAAAAAACCTAAAGAATAAAAATTAAGTGTGACACATCGTTTATAGGAACTACACATAAAATCGTTGCACCAAAATGGAATTGTAAATGTCACATGGTCTACTGTGAAAATTCATTTGAAAAATCACCTTATATCAACGCTTATTTTCTTAATCACATGAAAAAACAACAAATTTCCGCAAATTTTCGATTAGAACGAACAGCATTGAAGTCCACCACATGGAAACTCGGCACAATATAGATTGGGAAGGAACAAAAATGCTCCTAGTCTCAAATTCGAGAAGTGATTTACATCTGAGAATTCTTGATTCCCTGGCTATTCATCACCACAACCGAGAGAAGGCTGTGCTGATGAATATCCAGGGACCCTCAAACCCTGGAATTCAGTTTCTAATGTGTGGAGAACTCGATCGCCGGCTGCGTGAGAAATGGGGGGGGGGGGATGAGGCTTAATGGCGCGTCAACAGCTTGGTTATTAGCGCCAACCTCAGTCACAGTGCAGTGGTCCGGGTTGCCACTGCACCACACATTACAGAGATATTATTCAAACCCCTAATCTTAATCTTGTCATACATCTGTACCTCCTGCAAAAATTGAAAAACACCGGACAGGAGGACAGACTTATCGCCCAATTGACGCACAATGTCATGCGGAAGATGGAAACGACGACGAAAACCATCAAGATGGCAACAATCAACAAGGAAGTGCCGGACCGTAAGTGGCCGCCGACACCAGTAACATTCAGGAGGGTCAATCCCCCGCAAAAGGAAACAGTGAGTAAGTCGAGTGTGACCAATGCGCAAACGGGCCAACACCACCTCCTCACGGCGACTGCGGCGACACGCCGAGTGCCATACCTCAACAGTGCCTTTAATAGCTTGTAATTTATTGCCGTCCTGTCCATCCCACGAGGCTTGCCAAAAAGCGTGTAACCTCAGACGCAGAGTTGGAAAGGCGTCCGAGGGAACAAGGCTGAGATCCCTTCCGAGAGGGCCAGAAAGGGCCCCTTTTGCTGCAGAATCCGCTTGCTCATTTCCTCCTATCCCAACATGGGCCGGGATCCAGCAGAAAAGCACGGTTTTCCGCTGGCCAGGCAAGCGGGAAAGCAAAGCTTGGACACGTTGTGTCAAGGGGTTCCGAGGATTGTAATTCGCCAAGGACTCCAGGGCACTCATGGAATCTCTAAAGATAATTAAATGCGTGCCCTGAAGGCCAAGGATCCATTCCACCGCCAAACCGAGAGCCAAAAGCTCTGCAGAAAACACAAAATAGCCTGATGGAAGGCGATGGGCAACCGTCACTCCCTTACAAACACAAGCACAAGCCACGCCAGCGTCTGACTTCGACCCATCAGTAAACAGCCGCTGATAACCGGCGTACTGAGAACACAGCCGCCGGAACTCCTGTAAGTACCTTGCTGGTAGAGTGGAACCCTTCGGGAGGGACGCCAGAGCGAAAATGAAAATGCCACTTGGGACAAGCCAAGGGGCCACTGGCATCCCCCCAAGCCT
>JAHWFP010181512.1:0-22334 GCA_023313725.1 Lithobius niger | reverse complement strand
TATATTTGAATAATAATTTTTTGTAATTATTATATAATTTCGCAGTTCTATTATTTTCATGATCTTCATTTCTTTGTATATTTCTTTTGTTTTAGTTTTCCCATTCCCAAATAACACTTTAATTATTTTGTTTTGAATTTTTTGCAATCTTTCAATTAAATACTCTGAAGCAAACCCATACAGTTCTATACCATATCTTAAAATACTCTCTATCCATGCTTCATACAAGATTATTTATTTTTTTTATCCAATATATTTCTCACTGCATAAATCTTAGGTAAAATTTTTATAATATTTTGTCTTACTAAAAGTATATGTGCTTTAAAATTCCAATTTGTATCTATTTCCATTCCTAAATACTTCGTTGTTTCTTTTAGCTCCAATTTTACACATTCCTTCTTACATTTTGTATTTTTCCTATCTTCATTTAAATTTTCACAGTTTCCATAATGTTTTATAATTGAAGTTTCCACAGTTTTTTTCATTTTTGGCACTGTGATATTCATTTGTACTGTTTTCTCTTTACTAATGAATAGTTCGTTTTCTATAAACCAGTCATTTAATTGGTTAAAGTCATCTTGTAGATTATTTATCATTTCTTTATAGTTAAAATGTATTGAAATCATAATGATATCATCTGCGAAAAGAAAGAGATTTGTTTTTTTCAATATTACTTGATATGTCATTTGTATAAACCAGGAAGAGCAATGGTCCCTGTGGAACGCCAAATTTTGAATTTTTTAAATAACTACTTTCTTCCTTTATTTTTATTAACATTTTCCTATTGCATAAGTAACTTTTAATAATATTATAGATTTTTTCCTCTGAGTCCTATTTTGTCACATTTTTTTAAAAGAATTTCAGAATCAAAAGTATCAAAAGCTTTCTGTAACTCTACTAGAACTGTACCGACATATTTTCCTTCATATAATGCCCTAGTTATTATTTCTTTTATTTCTACTAATAAGTCAGTTGTTCCCTTTTTCCTGGTGTATTCATACTGTACATTTGTTAAAATATTTATGTTTTCCAGAAAATCCCTGATTTTATTAGCAAAAAATTTTTCAATTATTTTGTCTATTATTGATAAAAGCGCAATTGGTCTATAATTGTTGTCTTTTTTTTCGCCTTTCTTGTATATCGGCCGTAAAACCTGTATTTTTTAACAATTCTGGCCATATTTCTTTATCAATCATTTTATTTATTAATTTACAGATTGCAATTGCTGTGTTTTCTTTTGTCTTTTTTATATGTTCAGTTTGTATTTTGTCTATCCCAGTTGCTTTTGTATTTTTTAATTCACTTATTATGTTTATTACATCCTTTTCATTAGCATAATCAACATACATACTTTTTCCTACTCTTTTATTTATATTTTCTTTTTTGTCATTCATTCGTTTAATTTTGTTATGGTACCTTCCTTTTTTATAACTATCATGCTCTTCCTTATAGCTATCCTTGATCTGCCTTACTTGATTTGAGAAAATCGTATTAAAATCATTTGCTATCTCTCTAACATCAGTTCCCCTAAATGTTTCTACAATATCCTCATCAATATTTTTTTTTGTTTTTTTACCGTTACTTCATTTATAACTTCCCAAATCGTCTTTTTATTTTCTTGCAACTTTCTCAACTTTTCCTTATAATAACTTTGTTTACATTCTTTAATTTTTTTATTTATTTGCTTTTTAAATGCTTTATATTTTTTGACTACTTCACTATCTATATTGGCAGATTTCCGTATTTCATTCCATAGCTTATTTTTATTTTCTATTTCTTGAACTAATTCTTCTGTAATCCATTCTTTTCTTTTCTGTTCTGTTTGACTTTTTTTTTTTTTTATTTATTTTCTTTCTTTCATTATTCCTATAAATATTATCTATCTGTGTTATTATTTGTTTACACAATTCATCCGGTTCCTTTATATAGCTTGTTCCACATTATGTTTTCAGGAAACTAACTGTATGAAACCACGTTTCCTTCCAGTACGAGTGCAAAAACACTTGAATATCCCACTCGTAGACTCCAGCAGTATCTGTGTAGAGTGTACAAGTATAAAATCCACATGTTTTTGCACTTAGTGCTAGAAAATATGGCGTCATACAGTCAGTTTCCTGCAAACATAATGTGGAACAGACTACAGCGTCCAACATTCCCCAATCTATTTCCTTCATTTCTTTAACTATTTTTCCATGATTTTTTACAGTATAATTCTGTCGATGTTCTTCGTTTATGTTAATTTTTTCCTTGCTACTTTGTTTCAGTTCCCAAAACCAACACATTGTGAAATAATGATCAGAAATTTTCTTTTAATTTTCCACCTCTTGCTTTGCCCTTATTATTTTTTACGTATATGTGATCAATACATGATTGTTGCAAATAATTTTCTTTATTTTTAAAAACTATTTCTTCTCTTGTTGGTGAATTTATTTTTGCCTCAAAACCTAGTTTTGCTAAGGTATTTCGTAATCGTCTATTACATTTTGTTCAAACTTTTCCTCAAAACTATTTTTGTTGTTGAAAAATGTCTATATTGATATCTCTAATTATGATTTGTTGCGTCCAATTTGTTTTATTATTTTTGAGAAAGTCTTTTATATTTTTTAATGAATTCCTTTTTTCTTGTGTTTGGTTTTCTGTAAATAACTATAACTCTAATACTTTCTTTTAAATTTTTAATTACAATTTCAATTGCATTGTTTTCATCTAAATTAATTTCTGTACTAGTCATTTGTAACTTCTTTCTTACAAAAACCATTATTCATCCCCCTCTTTTTGTATTTTCCCTTGTCAAAGTTTCTTGTGCATACCCATCCAGTTCATACAAATCAGTTTCTTCTTTTTTGGTATTTATCTCTGTTAAAACTATAACATCCCATTTTACCTGTATTTTTAATAGTTTTTCTTTTAAGTCATCCCAGTTTTTCCTTAAACTTCTAATATTTACATGTATTATCTTAAAAGTACAACCATTTCCAACATCTTCTTCAATCTTTCCACAAATTTCCTCACTATTTTCAAAAATATGATTTATAAATTTATGTTGCGTTCTGATTACTCTGAAGACCCTCTTCTCCACGTACAATTATCACTTCTCTTTCATTTTCATTTCATAATAATAATAATAATAATAATAATAATAATAATAATAGTAGCAATGGTATGTTTTTGTTTTAACCTTTGATCTAATACTCGGTGGGATTAGCTTGGCAACTAATGTAGCAACTTGGAGGCAGCCATTTTGGCTCTGATATCACTACTTTGATTGACTGAAACTTGGCGGGTTCTTTCACCCTTGTTGGTTTTGTTTTAGATCAAAGTCGGAGCTGTGGCAACTCCCTCTGTCCAGAGAAAAATGTGGTGTTTTTCATACTGGCTCTGCAAACCCACATTTGATGTATACTCTGGTGTCATCCGATCTTTCAGTCTTGGATACTGCTAAGGACCTGGGTATCTGATTTCTGCAGATTTAAAATCTTCATTACATTGCTCCATTACATTGCCGCCTGGCCCTGGTTAAGCGGTGTTTCGTGAAGTCTCAGGTTTCTACCTTAGTTTGGGCGTTTAAGGTTTACGTTCGTCCTCTGCTCGAATACGCAAGCCCTGTATGGTCACCGTATCTCCTACACGACATTGACTGCCTGGAGGCTGTTCAACGTCAGTTCACAAAACGTGTAGCTAACCTTAGAGATCACCCTCCTGCTGATCGTCTATCTAGATTGGGTCTTTAGCCGCTCGAGTTACGTCGGATTTGGGCCGACCTTGCACTGACTTTTCGAATTGTACGGGGAGAGTTGCCAATCGACCTTCCATTTTTCGATTTTTCTTCAGCTACTCAGACATGGGGCCACTCTTATAAATCATGCAGGTCTCCGAATGGCGAACAGACTGCCGGAGGCATTTTTTTGCTCTCCGTGTAGTCAAGATCTGGAACTCGCTTCAGGAATGTTCTGTATCTGCCACCTCGGTCAGTGCCTTTCTGAGGATCATTCGCAAATTACCACTTGACCATTTTCTAAGGCGGACCTATTAAACAGTTTTTACTTAATTTTATTCTCTCTTTTGGGTGCGGCGTTAGCGCTCTTGCGCTCTGCTGTTAACCTTGCTTACCAGCAAAAGATATTATCATTATTATTATTAAGTTCAACAACAATGGCTTCATGCTACGTACCTCTTTAGTGTTTTATGTTTTTTTTATTAGAGTCTAAAAGGCCCAAAGCCGTACAAAGCCTAAGCCGAAAAAGCCTAAACTGTGCCTAAACCTAACCTAAACTAAGCCACTCGACGACAAAACAAAGTCTCTAGAGGTTTAATTTCATGAATTTCAAACAGAAGAAGAACCAAGGTATACGTGTGTATTGTACTGTATGATACGCTACGGCATTTTCTATTCTCATTAAAAATGTGTTAAACGATCCCTTTGACGTAGCAGTAAATCGTCCGAAGACTTCAAGAATAGTCACCATTACCGTAAAATAAAGTTCAGTTAGTGTTGCAACACCGGTAAATCAAATAATGAAAAGATTACCACATTTTTTTTGCGTCCTGCTAACACTAATCAATGTCATGATTGGTGTAGTACGTTCTTCGTGCTTTCACTTCAGCGTACCTCAAGGACGAGGCGTCTGGCATGCTATGTGGAACCGAGTACATACAGGAAGCTATGGTTGCACTGAACATTTCCAGGCGTCCAGTAAATGCGTTCAAAACCAACGCTCCAAGGTTTTAATTAATTTTGCCCAGCATATTCGCGCTTGCAGAGACACGTGGGCAAGACCGGACGACTGTTTCGTATGCCAAAGGACCCAGGTGCGAGCCTTCCCTCAGCTACCCAGGGCATTTTCGGGAAGAGAAGGGTCGCATCGATTGCAGCATGTAAAAGATTCTAGGGATTTTACAGATTGGAATTACCTAGAAAAATTGCCCCTCTCCCTTTCTGGTGCCATGGCTTCTCCCGAGTGCGCCTCAAACCTCAGAAGACACCATCCGAGACGCTTGCTCCACACCAAAATTCCACACCAAAAATGAGAAACCAAATTAGCAGAATGTAGCACGATTTTTTTTAATGCTTTAGTTCCTAAACAAAAGATAAAAAGTTAAGTAATTTATTCTTCACAGACTTTTGCGGCTCGCACTTAGCAACGCGCGTCCGCGTCTTAGGGCGCGTTTTCGCATCGAGTCCTTCTCGCTCGCCGAACGCTGTTAGCTAGGCAACCGTTATTTATTTTTGATTAATTTCCCGTTTGTACTATAGTAGATTGCTTTGTTTTTACACTTGGTTTATTTTTCGTGAATTGGACGTGAATACAATTTCTTTGCAACGTTGTTTAGATTTATCGTGATACACTAGTGTGTGCCTAGGCACGTACGTCAGTATACACGTTCTCATTGTCGGAACTTTGGCCGTCCAATGAGAGACGATGCCGACAATACTAACAATGTTTATAACAATAATATTTTCGTACTAACGCGCCCTCCCACGCGAAGTTCCCAATGGTTCGGCCCTTCAAATGAGTTATATCAACACACCAAAACATTCGCCAACTTAATCGCACCGAATAATACTTTGGACGTTAAATGAAAACTTGTACATTGCTACCGAAAGTAGCAATGTTCTAGTTTTCATTTAACCTTCGAATTATTAAGCGGTGCGATTAACTTGGCGAATGTTTTGGTGTGTTAATATCACTCCTTTGAAGGGCCGAACCATTCGGGACTTAGCGGTCCCTTTTACCAGTTTTGGTTTTTGATATGATATTATAAATAACAACACGAATAAAAAACAAAGTGCAACAGTAACTTTAAACATTGCTACAACGTTGTTGCCATTTCAAGCTATAGCCAAAATTTGCTATTCTCGCTGAAAAAACAGCTTCTAGCAGTGATCAGACGACGGTAGAATAAATAGATACTCGCAGCGAGAATTCAAAATCCAACGTCGCATCCCTTTCGGGGTTATCGAAGCGAAGACAAACCATCGAATGCCGGCATTCAGAAATCAGTCAGTCGTCTTGTACTGCAGTAAGAATTGTTTTCTACTTGTCATAAATCGACGCTTTCATGTTGCACGCATCGTACGTCGTCTCGCGAGGCACGAGGAGGAGATTTGCGTCTGCGTTGTTGCCATGGTTACTACATATAGACAACCCAAAATCCGCATTCTCCGGTAAAGGCGAGAAGCAGCCAGTAGATTTAGTATTAACCAAGTAAAAGCTAGTAAGCGAGAAAATTGTCGTTGCGTTAACCCACCATTATGTGCAGTTCACTGTTACTTAAGGATTACCAAACATGAAGCACAAGCCGCATGGTAAACCAGCTGCGCTAGCGGGGCGAACCTCTGGCTACTTGCTTTAGCCGAACTTGGAAACTGTTCAGTCTTCATAAATTGCCACCACAAGGGCTACAAACATACATGTAAATGATTTACTGTTAGGCTTGGACCTCTTGCTTTACCTCTGTGTATATGTATGTTTGTGGGCGTTAGGTCACCGGTGAGAAAGATTGCACAGCTTCTAGAGTTGACTGGAGCAAGTAGCCAGAGGTCCACCCCGGTAGCGCAGCTAGAAATCAATAGAATGGAATAGAATAGAACAGTGTCGGCCAATAAGCTTAGAGCTTTTTGAAGGCCCACGCAGCAGATGTTAAGTGGAAGATAACACCATAATTTCGGTTGTTTTTTACCGCATGAGGGAGGAAACCAGAGTACCCGGAGAAAGCCCTCGTGCAACGAAGATGAAGAAGATAAAGAAGATAAATTCTAAGCAATATGTTCTGGAAGTTTGAATCTGACGAAGGCAAAAACGAAACCACTAATATATCGTTTGTGGTGTGATTCTACCAACTGATTTAGACAATTGTTGGACGGACGATTTTTGTACTGCAGCCGAAAAGAAGGTAGACCCAAATGGACAATTCGCTGTAAATAAGGTTAAGTCGGAAAAACGGTACGGCAGTGATCTAGAGATGAACTTGTTCGCCAGTTCTAATCCGGGTTACCTCACTCAACTGAAATAAGCTCCTTGTCTCAGAAGTGGCCGAATCAGACATTTATCATCGGAGACTCCCACGTCCATAACCTTAGGGGAGGTATCCACCCTGGTTCTAAAACCTGGACCTATCCTCGCCATAAGGCAAATCAACTCTCATCCAAACTCGATCTTACCTTGGAAAACTGCAATCACGATGGTGAATTGATTATTTGTGCTGGTTCAAACAGCATTGAAGATGAGACTTCAAATAGAATTGCCCTTTACCTTCACGACTTCGCATCCTCCTTTCGGACGAGGCACCACAAGGCCAAAATCGCTATCATTGGCCTTTTCCCACGTTTTGGACGTTCAGAAAGAGACCGGGATAAGAAGATTATACATACAAACTCTCTTCTATACGACAAATGCGTGTTGACAATAACTTCTCTTTCATATACATTGACAAACAAATTTGCAATTTGTTCGGACCACTCATTATTAGCATGGGATTCGATCCATCTTACCACCAAAGGAAAGTATGTACCTTTGGAAAACCGCCTGATCTTATTGGGGATAGCCCCACGTTTACCACGCGCCTGCAGCAGCTGAGGACACCCTCCACTGCATTTTATTTAACGCACGTAGCGTAATTAGTAACATTGGCTGTCTTAAGGACCTTTAAGGATATTCGTGGTGGAATCTTGGCTTACCTAGGATTTTACTGATGCTACGCTTGGGGGGTCCAGTGAGTATGCAGTGATTAGACGCGATCGCGGTAGTCGGGGCGGTGGGCTCCTCATACTGCACCGTTCTAGTGTGCCTTTTGCCGTTCTTGAGGTTAGTACTTCGGTAGAGGGCATTGTTGTTTCCATGCCACGGAACAAGTTAACCTTCATACTCTGCTACTTGCCAAACAGTTACATTGACTCTGATATTTTGTCTCTTTGCATCTTCATCGAGCGTTCTTTCCACCCTAGTTTTTCAAACATCATTCTGGGAGACTTCAGCCTCTCGACCGTTGATTGGGATCGGAACGTCGCTTCTGATCTACACCATGAATACTTTCTTGAGCTTGTTGCGCCCCTGGGACTTCGACCAGGGGGAACAATATTTTAGACTTGATCTTAACGCACAATGAGCGCCTGGTGTACGACGTTTGCGTTGGTGCATACTTCGAAAACAGCAGCCACTGTGCTGTAGTTTTCTGTAA
The DNA here is from genome assembly GCA_023313725.1 of Lithobius niger. Lineage (NCBI taxonomy): Eukaryota > Metazoa > Arthropoda > Chilopoda > Lithobiomorpha > Lithobiidae > Lithobius > Lithobius niger. The sequence goes on along the minus strand of JAHWFP010181512.1, from coordinate 14,156 downwards.
ACCTTTTTCAAACTAGTTCTGGAAAGTCCCTAGTCGGGGCCCCTATTTCTGGGCAGGGAAAAATTGACTTTCCAAAATTTAGGCTCTCACTCTCTACTGTTAACTGGGACAACCTAATTTTTCATGTTCAGTATGACATTGAACAGGCCTGGAGTTGCTTTCACCGAATTTTGACAGGCCACATCGACCAGTACAGAGATAGACCCCGTGCTCCAAAGAATGGTCACGCTAGCTACCCTCGCCACATTACTAAATTGCACATTAGAGAGCTAAAACTTTGGAGAAGTTACAAACATAACCCGTGCCCTTCTGCTCTGCTTAGATATAACTCTACACGCAAGCAGTACTCAGACTCCACAGTAGCCTGGTATCGGGAGAAGGAATCAGCTGTGCTCAAAGAGGGGAATTTTGCCGCTCTACTAAAATACTACAGAAGGTCAAACGACTCATCTCGAGCCCTTCCACCTCTCAAAGTGGGTAACATATACTTGACCGAGAACATTGATAAATCCGAGCGCGAAGTCCGAGTGAAGTCTAAGCGAAGTCTTTGCTTCAAACAGTATCTCTGACAATGGTGACCTTAGCCACCCACACTGTTTACTATCCATGTTAACCTCCATGTGCACTTTCGTCGAGTTTCCACAAACTATGATTATTTCTTATTTAAACAAGATCAAACCGAGTAGATCCTGTGGTCCTGATGGTTTGTCGGCATTCCTTTTCAAATCCTTGGTCTCGAAATCAGTTATCCACTCTCGAAACTTTTTTCTCTCTGTTTTGCACAAAGTAATATTCCATCTGCCTGGAGTCAGGCAATTGTCATCCCTGTCTTTAAGAAGGGATCCCCTCCGACCCCTTGAACTACAGAACCATAGCCCTTACTTGTGTTGCTTGCAAACTTACGGAAACAGTTATCCAAAATAAACTTGTCTCTTTCCTGCAAGAGCACTCAATTAGTCAACATGACCAATTTGGTTTTCTTCCTGGTAGGTCACCAATTACTCCTGGTCCTAGACCATTGGACTAGCGCACTGGACGTGGGCTTCTGTTACTATTTACTTTGATTTTAAAAAGGCCTTCGAGTTGGTGATCCATCGAAAGCTCCTTCTGAAGCTTAGCCATTGTGGAATCGTGTAAAAAGTCCATGACTGGATTTCGGCTTTTCTGTGGAACGGAACCCAGAGGGTATCAATTAAGAATACCTTTTCTTCCTGTTCCTTGTGGCGTTCCACAAGGTTCTGTCTTAGGTTCACTACTATTTGTTATTTACCTTAACGTCCTAAAATTTGAAAATCACGATACCTTCCGGAATCACATCCGGAAACATTATGACGAGGGTCTGGGCATTTAAGATTTTTGTGCGCCCAGTCCTCGAATATGCAACTCCAGTTTGGTCGCCATACTTGGCACAGGACATCGATTCCATAGAAGCGGTTCAGAGACGCTTGAAGGTACTTCCGGGTTTTCGCGAGGTTTTGTACAAAGAACGTCCTGAGCGATTGGGCCTTGAGCTTCTGCAGTTGCGAAGAATTATTCTTGACTTGGTCCTGACTTATCAGATCTAGCATCACCTTATCAAGGTAGATCTTCCTTTTTTTGACCTGGCCCCGAGTTTGGGCCGCACCAGAGGACATAATTGGAAGCTGGCTGTTTCAGGGGCGCGCCTTGACTGTCGTTTACATTTCTTCACTGTGTGCGTTGTTCCTATCTGGAACGCCCTTAAGGTGGAAACTGTAAATGCGAAGTCTGTCACGATTTTTCGCAGTAGGCTTAAGACTGAGCCCCTGCATCGTTTTCTGAGACGTCCTCTCCAGTAGTCGTCCTCCATGGCAATCTAGGAGCAGCCTGTGGGGGGACAAACTATGCTTCTAAATTTGGCTGGCTATATGTGATTCACAATCCTTGCTAGACTATTTGCTTGGACAACAAAATGTTATTATGTAAATAAAACGTGCGTAAAGGGACCAAGGGCGCCTCACATTGGGACACTTAGTGTGTGTGCCCCACCCCTTTTTTTGTGTGTGACGCTTTCGTAAAGTTATGATAAAAAACCATTAAAGGCAAAAAATCTACTAAAAGAAATGTTATTCGAGAATTGCAATAGGCTGCTGGTTCCAGCGTTTCAAGTTCAATATGGACCGGTCACGGTCATTGCTATTTGTCTTATGATACCTGTTCTTAAAATGCAGGATTCGGAAAGAATTTACATCTTCCGTTAAAAATATTGCCCTTTTCTTTTATTTAGCGCTCTATGCCTTTTTTTCCGACGTTTCCCTGACCCTTTCTGAAAGTCTGTGGATGCTTACGATGGTGACTGAATATCATGTGTCGTATCCGTTATAGGATTTTCGCTGATTGGCATATTATCGAAGTAAATTCGACAACTTTATACAAAAAAAAAGACCGTAAAAAGTATCCAGTCGAGAATAGGCACTGTGGATTGCTGATTCACAAGTCTAAAACACCATTTTCCACTGCGTGGTGGCGGTTGGGAGGAGGAGGCGATGAAAACCTGTTTATTTTCTGACCGAATAAGCTGCGATACTAAACAAAAAATTAAATGATAGCAACATGCACTTACAAAAAACTTGTTTCTGGTGTTTAGAGGATTCCTCGACAAGTTTACATGTAGATTTTTCTAAAAAAACTTAAACATTCAGGTCCCACCGAGATTTGAACTCTGATCGCTGGATTCACGAGTCCAGAGTGTTAACCGTTACACCACGGAAACAAATGAACAATTAGTAAAGGCGGTTTGACCTCATCAGTCTCCCATGTTAAAGCTGAAATTTGCATGCTTAATTTCTCCGCCGTTTTTCAACATTTCCCACTGAAACTTGGTATGTGAGCTTTGTGTGAGTTGGTCAACATGTGTACCAACTTTTATTAATTTCCTATTTGTCACATCGAAGATCTGAACGTAAGCTGGAATCGTGAGTTTCATTTTTGTCTACGATGGGGATGGGGAACTTTGGACACGTTTATACAATTATCTTTACAGACTAAACCATTTGTCGTAGAAATCTGGTTCTTAGCTCATTTGAAAGATCTACTTCCGGAGATGTGCCCTTTATAGAAATAGAAATTTCGATTAGTCGTCCCCTTCCGGAGTTACGGGGCCCTCAACGATCCGTTTCATTGTTACACATTGTTTTAAACATTGTTTTTATGGCAACAATGCCCATCAGCAAACGCCAGACGGAAAGCGTAAGCAAATGCTAACAATGCTGGTGGGCCAACAATTTACCCGCACGTGAAGACGAAGCGTTATCCTAATTACGAATCGATTTACATGATTTCACGTCATTCTCCCGTGTTAAGCTAAAGTGTCCGTTGCCCATTTGTCTTGCCATCCTATATTACAAATACGCACAAAGCCGATGATAGATAGCTGCGGACAAACCAACTTCCAAACGAAAGGCTAAGTTGCTCTGAATGAGCGAGCAAAGCGAGCGAAATTCAGTGCATTTGCAACGAGCACAGACAACCAGCTTGGTATGTCAACGTATCACGAATTAGAAAACAAAAACGAGCTCGTTTGATGTATAAGGTAAGGTTTAACTGATCGATGTCAAAACAGCAAAGTAACACAAATAAACTTTCCTGTAAGGTTTCACATACCGCAGTGTTCCTGTACTGTTTAGTTCACGTGAAACCTTACTGATGTGTTCAACCATTAGACACGTAATAAAAATCAAAACCATATTCCAACTTTCAAAATTGTTGTATGAATAATATAGTGTATAATATAAGCTACACACTCGCCTATTTTCGGGGCTAAATTTTTCATCATTATTCTAGTCCGGTCGTCTCCTTTCCGTTCATCCCATTGATACATACACCAGTTTTTAAGATTTCATATTAAAGACTTCAGAACTGGTATTTCATTTTTATTTTCAACGATATTTCCAGGATTTCAAGGAATCGCACGAATCCTGAATTAGTTGATCAGTAGGTCTGTACTAAGCACACTAAAAGTATGGTTTTTACGATTTTTCAGCGAGATCCTTCAGCCAAGTACAATGAACCAATCAGACATGTCATGTTCTAAAGTAAAAACTGTAAAAACATGTGAATACAGCAGTAAGGTTTCACGTGGACTAAACAGTACAGGAACACTGTGGTATGTGAAACCTTACAGGAAAGTTTATTTGTGTTACTTTGCTGTTTTGACCTCGGATCAGTTAAACCTTACCTTAAACATTAAACGAGCTCGTTTTTGTTTTCTAATATCCTATTTTGCTCATTAATAATTATAGTACGCCATAGGAGTTTTTACGAGATACAATAGTCAGTAAGCTAACAAATGACCAGAAAATCAGAGGTAGTCTCAGTTCCCGTTAGGCAGTTCGGTCCCGTTACTTGGCCATAACATTCTTGCAATAACGGAAAAGGCATTGACACTTATTACTAGTAATACAAGCCAGACACAAATACGAACGAAGCCGTGAAAAATTGCGCGCGTCGTCACTATACGCGCAGTGGTCTCATCCGTTTTTGTTGTCCGCCGTTCCGGTTCTGCTTTAGTTCCAATGTTTCGTATATAATCATGGTTCCATTCGTTTTACACCCTTGTCCCGGCTTCTTTTTATTGCGGCCGGCACGAAATTAGTCATTAGTAACTAATTCCGACCGCGATGACCACTCGTTCATTGCCCACGTCCGAGCTATTACCACCTTGGTTTTAAGCCTACTGGGGGAGAGCGCGGGACTGATGTGGGAATCGAGCCGAGCCCCTCGGAAAATTCTATTAGCGGGGTCGAACTCCTCAGTCCTGCTTCCATCTGAGGCCCGAATGACTCCAAAACAGAGGGCGAGCCTTTCTTCCGCAATTGGACAAATGAAATGACATTACGTTAGGCCTAAGAACTTATTACGTCGCCGTACGAAGGGAAAAGCAAGATGAGTTGGGTCGCGTTCGCTCGAAAACCAAGGAGATCCGGTTGGAAAGCAAGATCCGGTTGACGATTTTGCGGGAGACTAAAATGTCCCGAGGAGTCGCAAAAAAAAAAGCTTCAAAGCAGGAAGATCGTGTCTAACGTTTTCATCTTCTATCCTTGATAAGAGGCAGGAGATGGGACCACAAACTCTGACGTTTTTCTGGTTTTTGCCAAATATGAGTGAAAGAAAATACGGTACATGAACGAGGAGAGGAAGCAAAAGAAAGAAAAAATAACAGCAGAGGTTCACCCGTTATGGCTCTTTGCGGTTTTCGTTTTGTGATGATGACCCGGTTTCGCGGTTTCCAGTCCGTCTTTGATGTAATTAGATCTAAATGTCTATTGACTGAAGTTTGAAACAGAACTGTCACAGTATGAGGGCGTATTTAGGCTACGTTCTCGCTTCGCATCTTCGTGGCTAGAAGCTAGAACTCAAAGTTTCAATATGTCGATAGTGTAGTCTGCCGGCTAGTTAGGAAAACTATTAATTAACTGAACAAAAAACGGCTTCACCGTTTAGGAAAAGAAGCATTGAAGCTCGTATCCCCATACTCACATCTGTGAAGGTGCGTGAATAAAAGCGGATTAGAGTTCACTCGAACGCAACGAACAACGAACTATAGTTTGAACTCCAATTCCAGGGAACAAAGACTGTTTTTACTCAATGGTTATGTCAAAAAGTGAAAACAGTTTGTCTTTGAAAAGTTCAAAGTTTGTGTGGATGTGCGTGTGTATATTTGTGTGCCCCTTAATTTGTGTAATATACAGGCTTTTTTTCTGTCATTTGTCTGTTTGTTTGTCGTTTTATATTTTAAGTCTGTTTCGTGTGAGTGGTTATATATGTGTAGTTTGCGTGCATTTACAATATGAGAAACAGGCAAACTCCTAGTTAAGGTAGTTTTTTTTTTTTGCCTGTGTTTGTGTTTGATGGTTTCTGTTTTAGTTCTAGTTCGTGTGAGTAATTAGGTGTACATTTTCTGTATGTATTTTTAATTTTTCAATTTGTAGGCGTTTGCTGTCTATGGCATTGTTTTGTATGTGTTTGTGGGTTAAGGTTTTCGTTCTGTTTCGAAAACTCTTAATAACGACAGTTCAAAAGTGACTGGCAAAATTGTTTCGTCAGGAGGACGTCTTCTTGCCCAGCATCATTAAGCGGTTTCTCGACTTACATAAACATTCGCCTATCAAAATCAATCGATCTCCAAATGACATCATACTTTATTTCATTTTCATACTACGGTGTTAAAGGTGCCTATTCACCAAATGACAGGTTGCAGCATCTATAGCCCGTCTACCTTTATTTTGCTCTATGTAGCACTTAATTTCAACAAGCGAAGGAATGCGCAAAGAAATTTCTTTTTACACAGCAAACGAGCCACGTACCTCCTTAGTTATTGAATGTAAAATGACCACAGAGCAAGCGATCGAGGATAGCGATATCACTGTCACTAGATGACGCCCATCTAGCGGTTCAAAATCTTTGTTTCAAAACGGCCGATATATAGAAAAAAAAACGCCCATGAAGTCGTTAGGCTTAACTTTACCACTTGCTTCCTGGTGCACGTAGGGCGCAACAAATTCACACTCAATAATTAAGGAGTCGGGTGGCTTGCTTGTTGTGTAAAAAGAAATTTATTTGTGCGTTCCTTCGCCTTTTGAAAGTAAGAGTATAGACAGAACCAGATGGTAGCAAAGGGCTAACGATGCTCTAGCTTGTCATTTGGTGGAAATCCCCCTTTAACCAATTCTGTGTTGTCTGAAGCAAATTAGGTAATATGTAAAAATTAGTGCACCACGATTGCAACTCATGATGAATTCGGTATAAATATATACAACAATTAAAAGAATATTGTTCTAAATTAAACCACTGATTTTCAGATGTTATGCAATCTTGTTCGTAACTACCTCCCCCCCCCCCCCCACCTTTACTGGGAGTACTGGAGGACTTAAACCAAGACTGCAGGCCTCTTCGACCACCATTTCTTCACCGAGAGAACCATTATTCTTTTGGAATGCTCTCTTTGCTGAGCTCAAGTTCTCTTCAACATGTTTAGCCTAAGTATCGCTATCGCCACTCGCTTCTCTGTATTTTAATCTAGAATATCACGTAAACAATTAGCATTTCCCACAAAGGTGCATCAGGTACCAAATAGGGGAGGACGGGAGAAGCAAAAGGGAAAAAAGAGAAAAAAACAGCAGATAGAAGCGAACTAGAGAGAGAGAAAGAAAGACAGGCGAAACACGACAAAGCATCCGTCTTATAATAGGCCTAACCTGCATTTATTTCTGAATTGTTACTCGATTCTACAGTAACCTATCACTGTTCATACCGTGGAAACCAACGTCGATTACCCCTTTCAAACAACTTCTCTTTTAAAAAAAATTTTAAGAGATGTTGTCTGAAGGGGCTATTCGTCGTTGAGCTTCCGCGGTATGAACGGTTGATGGGGCACTTTGGAATCGGGTTACAATCAATAAACACGAGCACAGACCCCTTAACCAATCAAAGAATAACAATGCTGTCAACAATGACATCTTTGTCGCATTGTCGACCTTTTTGAACGTCAAACGATTCAATCTTTGTTGTGTGCGTGCTGTACACCACTGTTGTCGGACTGAGATTCAAATAAAGAATTCCAATCAATTGGGTGATAAAATAATATAGTACAGATGTACCCATTGTTTAGGTTACAACAATTACATTCATTGCAACCAACAAACCTTCAACAATTAAACTGCCTCCACAATTATTCGAACGCTTCCAACAAAGGGTACATATTTAAAACTCACACTGTAGGTTATCAGCCATTTTTCCTCGGAGAGATACACCAATGGCTCGGCCCTGCGGTCCTCGACATTGTTTATATCTCACTCCTCGGAAAGTGGCTGATAACCTATCGCAAAGTCGGAAATGGCAAGAGGAATGGGAAAAAGGAGCAAGAGGAGTCAGAAGGAGTAGAAATTTCAAAACTGGTTCCTCTCCTTTTTCTTTCTTTCCCACTTCCCGTTTTATTTTCTTACTTCTTCACTCTTATCCTACCCCTGCTGGTGATGTGTCGGATAGCTGATGCAATTTGTTGCGATTAATTTGCTATGTTGTTAGAGATTGTTCTGTTCGATTTTCTACGAAATGGTATTATTTGGACCATAACTGGGGCCAAGTCAACATATTGTCTTTTTATTTTTTAATAAACCTCCACACAAATCAACTGTTTTCTTAGTTTTGACCACCCTAATTGTTGTTCGGTTTACTTGTAGATGTACCCCCAGTGCAAATATATCCATCTCTCGATCCTTGTATCAAAAACTTTTACACTTGCTCTCTTTTACAGTTATCCGATTTTCTTATGTTACTTATGCAGACTTCACTTCAGGTTTCTGCAAGCTTTAACAATTTACTATTGGCATCGTGGAAAAATGGTTCCCACAGTGTGGCACTTGGAACATGTGTTCTCCTCTCCCTCCCCACCCCTCCCCGCCTTGTGCATTAAAGATATTAGTGAAATGAATAAATTCCAGATGTCCTATTTAGGTGGCTACTGGATGTTAGTACTGTGGTCCTTGACTTATTTAAAGCTTTTAAGCTGAATAATATTTTCAGCGTTTTTATTAATTTGAATTTTTTGTGTTTTTTATAATTTATTTGTCGCATATTTATTTTTTCAATATTATTTCTATTTTTTGTTTGTTTTACGATGCACATAATATGTGTCGGTGTGTATCTTTTGTCATCGTGGTTTCTCTTGTGTTTGTACTGCCTTTCTTTTTGAAGATCTTTGTTTTTACGTATGTTTGCATTTGCATAAGTTGACATAATGTAATTCATGTTTTTTTTTTCAGTGACTTTTTTTAGTATGGTAGCCAACACACCACGCGCGAGCATTAGGTCATGTGAGGTGCGAGCACATATGGCGTATTGTAGCGTTTACCAGACCCAATAACCCAATTTACTTACTTAAAAATAAAACGAAGAAAAACCATTAAAACAAATGTTATTTGAGGACTGCAGTAATGATTCCAGAGTTCCAAGCTCAATGTGGACAATGGACTAATTATTACTAGTTTTTTTTTAGCACCTATTTTTTTGCACTTTGAATGCAAGGGTGCCTGCCTTTATTTGCATTTGAAAAATATGCTCTTTGTCTTTTTTTTTAAGAGTTCTTTGCCCTCTTTTACGATGCCGTCCCCCCTCCCACCTCTTTTTTTGTGGTAATCTTCCACATTCAGGTGACCAATGCGAGTTCCTACTTGGTACAGCGTTTTACGGTGAAGTGTTCAGCATATTTTTACATTGTATAATAACTGCGCTTAAGAAAAAGATTCTGTGGTTATGACCCTTTTTTATTTCGCATTTCCGAACAACATTCAGGTTTATTTCTTTTCCTGTCGAAAATTATTTCTAAATTCTATTAAACTGAACTTTTCAATAATACTGTAAAGCGCACCATTGAAAGCACCATTAGCAGGTTGTAGATAGAAAAGTGAATTAATTTAAGTTTGCTGCATTTAGTTTGCAATAAAAAAAAACCAAAAGGTTACACATATGAATCAACATTAACCAGCTGAACTAACAGTGGAGGGCAGCGAGCGGACCACTCGTAACTACATGTTGAAATACAAATTTGATAAGACGATAAACAACCGCTATAAAAAACATGCCGATCCAACCTTCACTAATATACGTATTTGGGATTGTACATTTCATAATTGCGCGCCTAAATGCAATTTAGATGTTCCGTAAATGCTCAGTGTTTCGAGTTTCCAAAGAATATTTTTAAATGTTTCACACTTTTCAAATGGATTTCTCAATCCATTTAGTTTGTCCTGGAGATTTCATTTAAGTAATAATTTCTATCCACTTCATCCACAAAGTCAGTACGCAGGAAATTTTAAAAAATCACATTCACTTGTTCGTGTTTCGTGACATCTTTACTAACGGACGTATTTGTCACCAAGAGAGAAACACGATGCTTTAAAAATCCTTCCCTGACTGCTGTAGAAAACGCGTCAACCAATGCATCAGTAATGTTTTTCACATCGCTCACGTCCAGAATTCGAAATTCAGGGCAGTATTTGGCAAAATGGCTGCAACTCTCATCGGTACCTTCACTGACGTGGAACTCCTCCAATCTTCCTTGTTTTGCCAGGGTTTCGATGCCTTTACTTGTGACCACTGCGTTGTTAAACGATATGTCCAACACTTTCAAGGCTGGGAGTGTTGCGAGTTGGAACAGGCCTCGGTCAGTAATGGTAGAAAAATGCAGCGTTAAATTCCTGAGTTTTTTGCACTGCTTCGACATAACACAAACCAGATCGTCGTTGACGTTATCAAAACTCAGATTTTCCAGACGGCTCATGGGTGCAATAACATCGCACCATTTCGATAACGTGTAAGGTTCTATCTCGCACAATTCTACGACTGTCAGCTTCTCCGGATATTTCAAGGAAGACTTCAGCGGTTCAATGGAAATGTGATAGCAAGGTGCAAAATGCAGTTCCTGAAGCTGTTCGCTGCTCGCTATGAGGCTTCTGATCAAGATTTCATCAAAAAATCCAGTGTCCGAATAAACGTGGAGCACCTTAAGGTTCTTGCAGCTAACGTTGCACGACGCATTCGCGTTGGGTGAAGGTTCGCGAGAAATCTGACACATACGAAGTTCTTCCAGGTTACTCAACAGCGTCAGGGCCTTCCGCCAGTCAATAACTGCTGCTAAGAAGTTCGATACAGCCAATACTTTCAGCGTCTTCGATACGTGACGAAACACATTTAACAACAACTCTTGTGTAACTTCTTCACTGAAACACGAGAGACTCAGTTCACAAAGACAGTTGCATCTAGCCACAAGTTGCTGGAGAACAATGGAACTCAGATAGCCCTTCACACTTAGGCATTTTAGGTTTTTGGAGACATCGAAAGGGTCTCCAGCGTAGCAGTGCCCTAAGGTTAACGACTCCATGGAAGGACAACGTTTGAAAAATCCTGAGAGCGACATGTGTACCAGGAAGAGTTTGCAGTTTACCAAGCTGACAATTTTTAGCCTTCTGCATCCTTGCGACAACTTCTTGAGACCCTTTTCCGTGAGCGGCAGCTCTTTCAATTTGATTTCTTTCAGGTTGTAGCAGTATTTAGCAATGATTTTCAGCGATCTGGCAGTGAGGTCCACTTTATAGTTCTCAGAATCAGCGAACGTGTAATAGTTCCCCTCTCTTGACAAAGCCAGCTGTCTCAGACTAGGTCCGCAGCGAGACAGGATGGCAGACAGAATTTCGTCCGTCAGCTGCCACCTTCCATTCATTGCCACCTTGTTCTCGTCTTCGAGATCGAAGATCAAAGATTTGGGCTCGCTCCACAGTTGGCATTTACCAATCCACCGCCATCGCTTGCAGACGAGTTCACTTCGTACGCGCGTTACTATGTCCAAGTACGTAAAGATGTAATCCAGGAGTTCGTTGGGTAGATAGTGAATGGGCGTTGGTTCTCGCTCTGTCAGCGAAGAGCATTCGTCGCCGAAACACAAGTTTACGTCACAAAGCACCCTGGGAACTCGTTTTCCCTTGGCTTTAGCAACACACAGCTGGTGTCCCTTGCAAACCAACTGATCGCAAGAAGCCCGCACGACGTTATCCACGGATTTCGTGTCCTTGAATGTCACGAACGCGATGGGTTTTGCTTTGCGTCCTTTCTGCACGTATTGGACGGGGCCAAACTTTTCAAAACAACGTTGAACATCTCGAATTTTGCTCGTCTTCCAGTCGACGTTGCGAATGATTATCCTCCTGGATGCATATTCTTCGTCGGTGAAATTCGTAGTCTCCATCTCTTTGAGGTTAATCCGTTTGGTTTTTATATTAGGATCATCAGAACGTCATAGGCGCCCCTCACATAGATTTGTCTTTCAAAGATGCTGAATAGCAGAAGTTCATCCTTTTCAGTATTGATCCATTAACCAACTGTGTGGTCTGCATCGCACTGATTGCCCTCTTAATAATAAAGGGTTTTTACTTACTTAAATTTAAGGGCTAACATATTTCAGTCGCTGGTCCGGGATGTTGATAGTCCCAGAACTAGCTACATAACCTTACGACGAATGTTGAAAACGGTACCTAGCTAAGACAACTCACGTAACATTGTTTGACAAAAAAGTACTTGCATTTGAGCGAGGTGCTCGTCTCTTATATTATGAACAAAACAAACGATCGCACTCTTCGTTTGTTGCAAATACGTAGGGAAAATACTATCTACCCCAAAACAAAACTTATTAAGGATTCCCGCCAAGCTTTTCGGCCGTGTGAAGTCGTGATATCAAATGCCAAGCTCTTTCGCCAAGCTAATCCCACCGAGTAGTAGTCCAAAGGTTAAATGAAATGTATGAAAATTGCTTACAGCGCAATTTTCAATTATTTCATTTAACATTTGAAGTATTAGTCGGTGGGATTAGCTTGGCGAAAAAGCTTGACGTTTGATATCACGACTTCACACGGCCAAAAAGCTTGGCGGGAACCCTTGACAAGTTTTGTTTTGGGGTAGATATCAGTAATTTTTGGTCCAAATTGATGAAATCCATTTTGAAATGCCAATCTAGTTTTCTGGTCCATTTCTTTTTCTTCTTTTTTTTTTTTTTTTGGTTTCGTTAGATTTTGAGGACAGCTGTCACCTTTTTTTCATTTGATTAGCATTTTTATTTGTATTCCAGTATCTCCTTGCAAACGCATGAATTTCTTTAATTGTCAGTTTGGCATTGTTGCATAAAAACAATGTTTAAAACAATGTAAAACAATCAATTTGGACCTTTGAGCTCCCTACCCCTGAACCACTTGACCAATTAGAAAGGTCCATATGAAAAGGGCGCATCTCCAGAGCAATACCTGTAAAATGAGCTAAGAACCAGCTTTATTTACCGCATGGAAGAATTTATTTTCGTGATACAAAAAAAAAGCGTTAGTAGTAGTAAGAATTAGGCAAATATCAACGTTATTCGCGTCGTTTTTTCAACACGACAACGTTAAGCTATGGGTCTAACAGTGGCTTTTATGTTGTCAGGCGACCAAAGTCTCCCGATCAAACAAGTTTCAGCCTTTTCTGTCGCATTGTTATTTATCCTCACATGCCTGTAAACAGTCAAACTCCCTTTGCTGTAAAGACACTACGTGTCTAGTGGTCGCCATGCTCATATATACATATTATCTGGATGTTATCTTTTTATCTTGGCTGGCGACACACTAGCGTGTGTCTTGATTAGTACCTAAGTATCTCCTTGCAAACGCACGAATTTCTTTTATGTTCAGTTTTGCATTGGTGCATAATAACAATGATTAAAACAATGTAAAACAATCAATTTGGTCGTTTAGCGCTCCCTAACCCCTGAACCACTTGACCAATTAGAAAGGTCCATATGAAAAGGACACTTCTACAGAGTAATATCTTTAAAATGAGCTAATAACCAGTTTTTTCACCGTATGGAAGAATTTATTTTCGTGATACAAAAAAAACGTTAGCCAGTGCCAGTAATTAGGCAAATTTCAACGTTATTCACATCGTTTTTTCAACAAGAAAACGTTAAGCTGTGTCCTTAATAGTGACTTTTATGTTGTTAGGCGACCAAAGCCTCACTATTAACAAGATTCAGCCTTTTCTGTCGCATAGTTATTTATCCTCAGATGGCTGAAAACAGTACCTTTGCTGTAAAGACACAACGTGTCTAGTGGTTGCCATGCTCATATATACATATTATCTGGATGTTATCGTTTTATCTTGGCGGGCGACACACTAGCGTGTTTCTTGATTTACAAAGTAAACTTAGCAGTAGCGTATTTTACGCCGGCTTTTACATTAGGTTTGTTTAGGCTAAGTTTATTTATGATTAGCTAAGAGTGCATCATCGATCTAGTCAGAGGTTTCCCGTGGGGCCTATGCTTCGAGGGCCTGTCGGGGGCCTATTGACATTTTTTCATGATAACTGATTTCTACGAGTTGCCACAAGCGAGGGGCCTACGGTAACCATTTTCCGGGCCTAAACCATTTTCCCTCCCAGCACGCCCCTAAATCTAGTGAACAGCAGGTTGTAACGCAGACACACGCTAATATGTCGCACCAAGTAAGGCAACTATCATCTAGCATTCTATCGTAGAGGACATTGAACAGCACGACGCTATAGCGTTAGTGTCTTATATCTTGAACATGAGCCAATCTCCCCAAAACAAAACTTGTTAAGGATT
>JAHWFP010181511.1:0-11599 GCA_023313725.1 Lithobius niger | reverse complement strand
GACTGCTGGAGCCTATCGCGGAAATCACCCTTACCCACCCTGCGTCTACCGACTCGCAAGTCTGGCCCAAAAACCATGGACCAAGCAGGACTGGATTCCACAGCACGTAAACGCACAGCATACTGAACGGCCAGCTTCCGCCGACGAATGGCCAAAGGTGGCTCCGAGGCCTCAGCATAGAGGCTGACCACTGGAGAAGTTCGAAATGCCCCAGTTGCCACACGCAGGCCACTGTGATGCACAGTGGCCAACACCTGGAGAGTCGAGCCACTAGCCGAACCATACACCATGCACGCATAATCAAGTTTGCTGAGGACAAGGGCTCTGTAGAGGCGCAACATGGCAGTGCGATCGGCACCCCAAGTTCGAGTTTCTTTTCATTTCGATATTACTGTCTGTTCGGTTTATTTACCGCCGGATGAGGTCTTTGGGGTTGGTGACCTGGAGGACCTGGTTCGCCAGCTCCCTGCCCCGTTTCTCCTGCTGGGCGACTTTAACAGCCACCACGTCCAGTGGGGAGGACCTAATACTGACAACAAGGGCAGGATCCTTGAGGAGTGGATGCAGAGGGGGTCCGTTTGCATCCTGAACGATGGAGCCATGCCACACTGTAACCTGGCCACGGGCAATTGGTCAGCGGTGGACTTAGCCTTTTGCTCCCTTGCCGTCCCAGTTCACTTCACTTGGGCTGTCACTGCCGATCTGCATGGAAGCGATCACCTCCCCGTTGTGTTGTCCATGACACAAGGGGGTTCTGTGGCTTCCAGGCCAGCCCGGTGGGCGCTTAAACGTGCTGAATGGTCAGCCTTTGCTGAGGCTGCTGTATTTCAGCGTGCGGCTGAGGACTTTTCTGATGTGGATGAACTTTCCACTCATTTCGCTGACGTGGTCCTTGCTGCTGCTCTTGCTACTATCCCGCGTTCGTCCACACAGCCGCGGCGGGTTCCTGTTCCGTGGTGGACGCCTGCTTGCGGGCGGGCTATTCGGGCCCGCCGGCGAGCATTGCGTGCATTTACGGTCGTCCCAACTACTGACAACTTTGTAGCCTTTAATCGCTGTCGGGCCCGTGCCAGGTATGTCATCCGTGAGGCTAGACGTGCTTCGTGGACAGCTTATGTTTCGTCGATCACGCGCTCCACGCCTTCTCAGCAGGTGTGGCGGAAGGTGCGCCAGATCTCGGGGAGGAACGTGTCTTCCCCGGTTTCACAGCTGAAGGTGGCGAATTCCGTGATCTCTTCTATGCCGGATATTGCCGACTGTCTTGCGTCTGCGTTTGCGCGGGTCTCGAGTGATAACCATTATGATCCTGGTTTCCTCAGAATAAAGCGTAGAGAAGAGGCTCACTCTCTAGACTTTCGCTCCGACGGGCTAGAGGAGTACAATTTACCGTTCACCAGGCAGGAATTTGTTTCAGCTTTGTCCAAGTCGCATGACTCAGCCCCTGGCCTGATGATGTTCACTATCAGCTGTTGAAACATCTGCCTCTTGCCTCCCAGCAGTTCTTGCTGGAGATGTTCAACCGTGTGTGGGCAGAAGGCTCTGTTCCGGCAGCGTGGAGGACAGCAGTGGTCATCCCGATTGTGAAACCGGGTAAAGACCCTACTGCTCCTTCCAGTTATCGCCCAATCGCTCTGACTAGCTGTGTCTGTAAACTTATGGAACGGATGGTCAGTGAGAGGTTGGTCTGGGTGCTAGAATCACGCGGATTCTTATCTGCGTCCCAGTGTGGCTTTCGACGTTTTCGGTCAACCATCGATCATCTGGTTGCCCTTGAATCGGATGTGAGGGAGGCTTTTCGCCTGCGTCAACATCTGGTTCAGGTTTTCTTTGACTTGGAGAAGGCTTATGATACGACCTGGCGTTATGGGATTCTCCGTAATCTCTATGACTGTGGCTTGAGGGGACAGATGCCACTGTTGCTTTCCGCTTACCTCTCCGGCCGTTCTTTTCGTGTCGGGGCGACTCTTTCCCGCCCGTTTGTCTTGGAGAATGGTGTGCCTCAAGGGGGTGTTCTTAGTGTCATCTTGTTTGCTATTGGGATCAACCCCATTGCTCAGCAAGCTGCTGTTCTCCAGTCATTGTTTGTCGATGACTTCGGCCTGCGCTTTCGGGCAGCTCGCATGCAGACCTGCGAGCGGCAGCTACAGCTGGCGATTAACAAAGTCCAGACCTGGGCAGTCAGTAATGGTTTCCGGTTTTCTCCGGACAAGACTGTGTGCATTCACTTTTGCCGCCAACGAACACTGCATCCGGATCCTTGCCTGTACTTGGGGCAGGCGCAGATTCCTGTTGTCCCACAGGCACGTTTCCTGGGTCTGGTGTTCGATTCCAGGTTATCTTGGCTTCCACACTTGCGCCAACTTAAAGACAAGTCTTTGCGGGCACTTAACTTCCTTGTGGGCCTTATATGGTTATCCATTTTATGAACATTTATACTTCATGTCATTTATGTTCTAAAATGACTGTGGGCGCAAAGATGTGCACAACTGGCAGAAATTGGTTCAGAAAACTGGAAGGGATGAATGCCATCCACTAAGACCAGTTCCACTAGTTAGTCGTAAAAATAAAATAAAAAAGCATTGACGATACAAATAAATCAAAAATACCTCAGATTTACCACATGGCTTGAAAAGAAATATTTCGTTCAGTCCCTTCTAAACACGGCGACATTAAGTTTAAACGGGTGGCCTCTAGTGTAGGTATGACCGCGGATTTTAAAGAATAACTATGGTTCAATATCCACATACCCTCTCAATATAGCAAAGGTAAGACAATGCAATAATGCTACTACAACCCTGGTAAAATATGACGAGCGGAATGTAACTTCAGTAGGAATTCATCTGCTTGGAAAATTTCAGGACGTTTAATAAAAACCTTGTGGCCCTACTTGCGCCTCAAATGCAAGAGCATACAATTGTCGACATAGTGTTATCCCTGTACAGAACGGATTTTCATTATATTTGGTTGGTAACTTTTTGAATACTTTCACGAACTGGGAAACTTTAAAATCAGTCCCTCGCACCCTCCCCCCCCCCCTTCCCCACTCTGGTCTTCTCATTTAACGACTTATTTATCGTTTCATCATAAAAATTCTTCTAAAGAAATTAAATTAGAAGAACACTTTATTATGGTCATTCTCAATTTCCGAAACATCTGCAGAAATAATGCCAACTAAATGTCGGCGTTCGAACAAAAATTTGAATAACTACATTTTTGTCTGAGGGTAATCTTCTTAAATTGGATCAACCATTCTGGAATGAATGACATTTGACAGAACTGGAATTTGTTGGCTCTGTGAAACTACCCCTTCCCCCAACCCAAAAAAAAAATTGACGCTTAAAAAATATCTGTGAAAAATGGATTATTTCCTTAGGAGTTGTGACTCAACACAATACTAACCGCTGACTAACTGTACTAACCAGCACCTTCACTCCCGAAAGCACAGTTATAGTTTTTGTTGTCTTTGGGATTATCAAGATTATAGCTCAACAGACAACTGACTATAACAAGATTAAATTTAGATTTAATTCCTGGAGTGGTAACCCTTCTCGTATGTTCTGTCCCATAAACTAACAAAAAGCAATAAACACTGTCTACGAGCTAAAAATTGAACCCATGAACTGAAAATGTGAATACAAATCATAAGCACAACGAAATTATGGTTCCACAACGAATTTGCACCCCTTGTGACTTTGCCTTTAATTATTATCCCAGATAATCACGATGATGAGCATTAAAGCGTAATACTATAATTACAGGCCTAGATATTGCAGCTAACCTGTTTCCCCATTCAGCAGCCGAATATACCAGTGCTGAGTTGGCAATCACAACTGACACCCACACAGGCTATAGAGCAGCGTCAAGTGACGTCATATTGGCTACGAGACACCATTTGGAGGTAATAGCTGCAAGGTGCACTAGATTAAAATGTAACGGAAAAAACGGTATTCTAGTCAAGACAGTGCTTTGAGAGCGTATTTCTTAGGCTTAAACGAACGTTGTTTTCTCCAACAACAAAAATCGCGCGTTATAGGCTTAAGAAATTCAGTCTAATAGCATTGGCTTCAATAAGACGATCTTCCTTTCTCCCTCGAGTGCTCCTTGCAGCTAACCCAGTTACTGGCTCCACCGTAGAGTTATACACAATAATACGTCGTGTCACCGCCCTATTGCTTCAATGGCTGGTACAAACCCTAGAGGTATCTGCTGATGGAGGATGTCGTACTTAAAGCTATCAGCCCTCCTCAACCCCCATTAAGTACAGCCTGACTGGTACACAGTACAACATGGTTAATTCCAACGGACGTCTTATGTAAGTCACGCAGCACCCAATTCCAATATGTCCACCTGTAGAGTTTGTCTTTCGCCTCCAGTCCCTTGTCGACAATGTCCCTTGCATTCCAAAATCGATGAGAGTGTAGGAAACCAGAAAATTTAGGAATGGGCCTGAAGAGACACTTCCACACCATCGGACATCACGTCAGCAACATCTTCACTAGGATCCGCGATGCCATCATGAATACCACCACTTCATTCAGGCACGCCAACAACTTCACCGCAATCCACCCTATCCTCTGCTCCTCAAATAATGCAACAATAGAGTTTAGTTTAAATCAATACATCCTAGCCTGGAGAAACGTCAACATGGGCACGTTGAATATGTCTCAGACTTGGCTGGGTAGGTACCTGGTCGCATCACCTCAATAAAATATGAGTTCAAATCTTGGCTTGTGCTATTCGATTTGCTTTACTCCTCATAAATTTTAGACCCGTGGAGGCACAAGAGCATTCCCAGATTTCGCCCCCCAGTTCAAGACCAACAGTGGTAAAAGGCAGTTAACCATTTATACCACTGTGCTGAATCTCCCCTATAGTAATCGATGCAGATATAATGTTGGTCTTGGAATTACACATGCGATCCATGCGATCTGGAACCACAATCTACATCCTTTAATTCAGACGTCCACTGGATTTACTAAACGTCCAAAACGTCAGGTTCAGATTAGGTCCAATAAAACCACGAAAAAAGTTGTCCGGTGTACCTGACCATGACACGGATCTGGAGGTCTACAAGACGTCCAGCTGTCGTCCACTTTAACCAATTTCGAACTCGATCTGGACTTTTTTGGGACATTACGTAATTTATTCTCTTTGTACCGCCAGTTGTATGTTCCGAAGATGTTCTAAATCGACGTTTAGCTAGAGCTACAGCCTGTGCTATCGTCGCACTTTCTTAACAACTATATAGGGACCAGTAAGGAGTCAGCACTTATAGTATTCTTCGACTTTGACTCAACTATACTTAAGTCTTATTTTATTGAATGCTGATAGATTTTATTTCATCATAGACGTTTTGTTTCGTACAGTTTGTTATTGCTTAATTATTGCTTAGCTATTAAACATTGTGTGGAACTAAGCAGCCTACCATGCTTTAAATAATTAATTGAAATTGACTGCTTAACATAAAGCGATTATTTTAAATTTGTCATTAAATTTAAAATCTTCGTCGTCAATCTAATCATTTATTGACTCATTTGCATTTTTTCTGCATCATTTACAACATAACCATTTAATTAGACATGCTGAATCAAGATTTGACGTCAGAAGGACGCCTTCATCTGATCATAGATGGACGTTGCATTCCCATCGGACGTTGTCTGGACGTCTCCAATTAGACCTGACCACAACTGGACGTTTGGACGACTAATGAATGTCCAATGGACCTCTAGTGTTTTATTCGGTAAATTCAACAAAATTTATTCATTCGACAATGTGGGTAAGACAGAGAACTTCATCTCGTATAACTATATCTTGTAAACTGAGTAGCTGTGAATGTAGAGAACTCTAGTAATATTGCCTACCTATTTTAACACGAAATCAATTATGATGAAACTCCTTTTCGAGAATGGACAGGTCTTCATGCCTTAATTTTGATTTTTTCTTTTCTTATTGGGCCCCCGACTCATGATCGCACGAGGAAACAATCCCCAAAATCATGCTCAAAGCAACACATCTATGCTTGCAGTTAAAACTACTTTCCTTCTTGGCCTATCGCCGACGCAGACTGAAGTCTCTTAGCCTAATCAGGCTATTAACGTAGAACCATCAAATAGCCGAATGGGAGAAAAGTCCCGTGCCACGAACGAAACACACAGTTTTTATCTCAATCGGCATTGTTCACAACGAACACTCACCAGTTGAATTGAGCATAGGATACGCATAAAATAATTCGCAATAGAATATCTTGAGGTCGCCACATTTTAAAATGGATATATTGCAAGCCTATAAGAAAAGCCGATAAGTTTCCAAAATGGGTCGGCCTTTGAAAGTAGTGATATTATTCAACTAGGAAAAGATCGCCAAGGTTAATCATATTAGCCAGCAAACTTGGCGCATTACACTCCTCTTTCACTTTTTTTTATTTGACTACTTTCTTACACGGCTGAAACAAGTTGAAATAGATGTTCAGTCTCTGACGTTGATGTTTGTTCAATTCGTCATATTTGCAGATAATCATAATAACTCCTGACTCAAAAACATTAAAGAATATAAAACATTGCGCCTTGGCGGCCTTTCTCTGGTTGAATGACATCACTACTTTCGAAGGCCGACCGTTTTTGAAAATTTGGCGGCTTCTCTTATACCAGTTTTGATTTTTGGTGGATAACATATACAAACAAAAACGTCAAGTGTACCGTAAAAAAAGCGATTATATGATTGAAGTTTCATTTTACTTCTTAAAATGTACACGGATAAAAATTAGTGATTTTCAATTGAAATAATCAAATGTACAATTGAGAAAATTGGATCTGTTTAAGTGCTGTTGTGCTTTACGTAAAATATATGATTGGTAAAGCACAACAGCACTTAAACAGATGCAATGTTCTGAATTGTACATTTGATTATTTCAATTAAAAATCACCAATTTTTATCCGTGTACATTTTAACAAGTAAAATGAAACTTCAATCATATAATCCCTTTTTTTACGGCACACTTGACGTTTTTGTTTGCAATCCGTGTACCTTTTTTACGTCTATGGTGTCGCGCTATAAAGGTTTATGCACGAAGAATGAATCTGGAGTTTGCTGAGTGGCATTGTTCCCTAAATACAATGGTTAAAACAATGTAAAACAATCAAAATGATCGTTTAGGGTCCTGTAACTTCCGGAATGGGTCGACCAATTGAAAAAGTGGTCCCTGTAAGGTTGAAGCCCAGGGAAATTTCTGGCTCAGATTATGTTTTAGATTTTATGTAGGTACAGTAGTTTTTTCTGAAACCGTGTCACACCAGAACAAGAACAACAACAACAACAACAACAACAACAACAACAAGTGAACAGTTTTCAAATTTACGTGTGGCTCCCTACGTTTACTCTTGCACGGACTTGCATAAAAGTTGGTGTAAAATTTGGAAAAGTTGCTATCTACTATCTGGCCAAGTTTGGTCGAAATATAGTATTGAATAGAAACGGAGAAATTAATAGTTTTAGTTTTGCTGGAGAGAGGACCGTGTATGATAACATTTTGGGTGGTATACCAACAGTAAAAGAAAAGACCTACAGTACCCCGTGCAACCACCGTACACCAAAGTACGACAACTTCACGGCTTTAAAAAAAACTGTCCTAACATACGGGACTGCAGCGAAGACCAGTGTGCGGCCGTCTGGACAAAAATATTTCACGTGTCATCACGTGGTCAGCGTGTGTTTATGTTCTCACTCCAGTTTCATTTAACTTCATAACTTTTTTGTCACGACTGATGTTTGTCACGAGCGTCTTTTGAACCTGACTGAATACTCTCTTACAGAAATTACGGATTATGTAGTAGATTTCCGTGAGGCTTTGTCGATTTACCGATTATAATTGCGAGCGAGCGAGAAACGGCTAGTCCACTATCGAGGGGGTGGAGGGAGTTGAGTGGTTGAATTTGTGTTGTGTACGGTAGTTTTGCAATGTATGTCACGTGGTAGAGCAGTGGTTGTGTAGAGTGCGGAAAAAGTGTTAGATTATCCAAAAAAGTGTGGGTTATCAAAAAAAGTGTGGGTTATCAAAATTAACCCACGGTCACGTGTGTGGGTTTTCAGATTAACCGTATATAACGGCTACACTTTTAGCATGGGGATGTGTTGGCGTGACGTCACTGCCGTGCATTAAACTTAAATCCTTGTATTGACGGATAGTTAGTTGGCTCTCCTTAAGAGTCTAGCGCAATGCAGTCCAAACAATCGAATGGACGCCTAATTCCTGCATGTTAAAGTCCGTTAGATCTGCAAATCCTACTCGGTCTGCTTTTACCAAGTACACTTTGGGAGGTCGAGGAGCCAGAATATTCTACGAAACGAACGGCGTGGCATACGTAAACCCGAGGCACATCAAGGAGAGGGGGGTTTATTTCTTCAAGATGGCGATACAAGCCCGAGTAGAAATCTAAGCCATTCAAAGGGATGCTCAGCTTCCCACCCACTCAGCTAGCCTTTTTCCTGGACTTTTTTTCTTCTTGTTGCTGCCTGCCTCGTTAATATTTCAAACGCGTTCTGTCCGCCAGCGCCACGCAGCCAATTCGCCATGCGTCCGCTTAAAGCTGAGCTCTTGTGTCCATTCCGTCTTACTTGCCACGCTCGCTGCTTGAGATTCAACAAAAATTCTCGTCATTTACAGCCATGGAAATAAAAGTGTTAGGAGGTGCGCAGACGACCAAGAAAGCTGTCCACTTTTCATGCGAAAGCATTTTTTTGCCGACGGTAGCTTAAATAACAGGAGCGGGCTGTGGGGTGTGCGCGTTGCATTACGCAAAGCAAGAAAAAAAAGCGTTGTAGAAGTTGTCGTACATTACCTGTACCGGGGGGGAGGGGGAGGGACCTTAAAATTTGCTCTCCACAAAAAGATATTTGTTAATGACACTGCCCTACGACCTAGGCCATTAAAAAATGGCCTCGTTCTCGTGAATATGAAGTCAAGGTATTATATGCATCGTTACATACCGTCGGTCAGTAGCACCCTTTGAAGGTACATCAGACGATTTTCGGTTGCAGGCATATCTACAGCTACAATAATAAGATTCAGTGTGCAGAACACTTTTATGCCTTCATATTCTCAAAAAATCGTTTCAAAATAGAAGACAGTTTCGCAGCACAAGGCGCGTCAACCGTCCAAGCAATGCTTGGTCGTGCGGAATGTGCCACTGTCGACTGCCTAAAGGTTCCGTCGTTGAAAAAAGACCAAAATCGAAAGACCCTTCTTTCAGCTAAACAATAAAAAGCTTTACGTCTGTAAAGGAACCACTCAGTTACCACTCAGTAATGTACTCCTGTTTATAATTGTTAAGCTCATACCAAAGGATTACTCATTTCACCTGTAGCAGTTCCAGGCTAAGGAATTAGTGAGGGCGGATACAGATCATCTGGGGGTTGGAACATATTGATACCAGGGGCGTACTGGCCATACGCCCCGAAGGCCTATCGCGGGCCTATTGAAATTTTGTTCACCATGATTTGAATTCAACGAAATGCCACAAGATAGTTAACCATTACCCGGGCCTAAATGGCCCCTCCCAGATTTTTAAGAATGGCGTGGGGAGGGGGGGGGGGGGAGTACATTTTCCAAAGCTGCAGAGGGGGACGAATTTTATCTAGTTAGCAAATTTCCTGGCTTCTGCACACCACTTTTTCAAGTATTTTTATTTAACTGTAAATAATTTTTTTCCCAATTTTTCCAAAAAAAAACTATTTTTCCAAAAACTATAAACAGCACTCTTCGGCTGGCTTTCCTGTACTGGACTTTAATGAGAAAAACTTCATCGGCAATTCTCCGCAGGAACGCCCGTGCTTGGATTTGTCCACACGAATTTTTGCAATCGTAATTTATACACCTCTTTTCATTCTGACAGTTTCACTGTTTTCATTTTCCCTTTTAAAAAAACGAGACAGGATTAAGAGAGGATGAAATCTATCGAGCCATGCCCAGATTGACCCATAGACTGAAAAAAAAACTGGAAAAAAATGTGGAGATAAACGTTTCGTGTGGATTGGTTCTTTTAGTGTTTGAACTGTTACGTTGCATTTGTTTTATTGCTGACGTTTCCTATATATGGGCGTATGTTCATAAGGGTACTCATACAAAAATGTGCACTCTTTCAATATTACTTTCCCATTAGTCAGATCATGGAACTACTATGCGCTTAAGTGTTATTCTACCGCATTGTTTTATACGGCACACGTAAGTTCACGATGAACTTCGAGCCGTCGAAACAAATTACTGTATTACTTAACATATTAATTGTAATTATTAACTGCGTGATTGTAATCGTTAATTGAATATACTGCTAAATGGAGTTGAATTATTAAAAATTAAACAGGCCTGGAAAAGTGGGTAAAAATAGTGACGTCATCTTGTAGCAGCTGATTGGTGAGTCACTATTAGTGTTGAAGTTTAGGAGGAGGGGGAAGGACGATCTCTCCCACCGTCTCCCTCTAGATTCCCGCCTAAAGGATTGTTACCTAAAGTTTTTGCTTTCCAAACTGTTAGAGATTTTGTTGACTAAGAGTCGTTCTACATCACCGAGTAAGCCCACCAACGCAAAATAATCAACAATTCGAGTTCAATTTGAGGACTGGCACATTTTTACAGTAAGTTTTCAATGTTTTCGGCAGCAAGGGAGCTG
The DNA here is from genome assembly GCA_023313725.1 of Lithobius niger. Classification (NCBI taxonomy): domain Eukaryota; kingdom Metazoa; phylum Arthropoda; class Chilopoda; order Lithobiomorpha; family Lithobiidae; genus Lithobius; species Lithobius niger. The sequence goes on along the minus strand of JAHWFP010181511.1, from coordinate 938 downwards.
TACAGGCCTGTTTACACCATTCTAGAAATAACGAGGGAGCTGTGAACTTAGCTAGCTTAGCTAGTTAGCTATATTAACACAAATCGACGATGTTGAGGGTATTTTTTTCTGAGGAAAGGCCACGTTCCCCCACCTTAATGTTGAGTTTTTTGTTCTTTTTTTTTTCCCGTTTTCTCAACCATCTCCTACAGCACTTTGGTAAAAAAAAAAAAGTACATGGATAAGTCCGCGAGGCGATACTAAAGTGCTGCACGAATTGGTTGAGAACTCCACTTGCAGTAGAAATATTCGTTACAAAACAGTAACGAAGAAATAAAATCAACCTTAAGGGGGGGGGGGGGGGGAGAGACGTGCCTTTCCTGACAAAAATTCCCACAACATCGTTGATTTCGTGTTAATATAGCTAACTAGCTAAGTTCACAGCTCCCTCGTTATTTCCCATATGGAAAAATAACGCCTAACACGCTGACTTATGCTTGAAGTCGCTCAGCAGGTCGAGCGTTGCCATGTTAACAGAGGAGTGATGCTATATCAAACAAGCAGAAGCTGCTGTCGACATAATGACGCTTCACGGTTAACGTTCGAATGTATCAACATAACAAAATAAATATGCGTGGGATATTGTAAATATTTCGCAGTATGCAACGGAATATTTCCAGTCACGACATTTTAGAAGGGATTCATCAACGGATTGACTAATGGCAAATGAATAAAGAATTCTAAATGAACTTCATGTACAGCATCAAGAAAAATAGTGATGCTTATTTCGTTTGGAGAGCAGGTATTTTTAAAAGACAGTCTAAGAGAGAAAAGCGCATAGCCGCAGACCAAATCCTCCGTGTTAAAGCTTAGCCATAGATTAGAAAGTTAACTAGATATACCGTCTTACTTCTTCCCGTCCTACGCGGAGCTCTGGCGGTAGTTGCGGCTACTAATAC
>JAHWFP010181510.1:730-12081 GCA_023313725.1 Lithobius niger | reverse complement strand
AGAAAGGACCTTGTTACCTCATAAAATGTCGTCAGAAGGATGGTGAGTGAGCAGGAGGCTCAGCACCACACTGGGTATGCTTAATCCTCAGCGTCACACCGTTGACAGCGAGGGGTTTGACAAAGCTAGAAATCTCGTATACCCAAGATTTAGATTTATAAATCCGTTGCAAATTTTACAAATCTTGTGTAAATCTTGGACATATCTTGTAAATCTAGTACAAATCTTGTGTAAATCTAGTACAAATCGTGTAAATCACGTAAATCTGGCGTCAATCATTTAAATCTTACACTAAATCTTTTGCGAATATTTAAATCCCAGCATATCTACAAATCTTCACGTAAATCTGAAAATCTGCAAAACTTTATGTAAATTTCTAAATCTTCTTCAAATCCGTGTAAATCTTCATGTAAATCGTTAAAATCTTACTTATATTAAATCTTTTGTAAATCTTTAAATTCCAGCAAGTCCGTAAATCCGTTGAAAGATTTACATATATACAAATCTGTACACTTTTTTGTCTTTGTCGAACCCGTCGATTGACCTGCTGTTCCATTTTGCCCCACTCAACCCAGCTTGGCCCACAGACCCGTTAGCAAAACCGACTCAATAATTTGACCTGCTTATCACATTTTGACTAAGGGATTCCGTACTTTGTGCTAAATAAATACAGAGGCAATCCTATATCCGTTGTCTTTTGTCCCTGTAGTCACGACGTCCATGAAAAAGAACAGCTATAAGATTGCGTTAAAAAATAATTCTCCCCAATGAACTACGAGCTTTATAAAGGGTTCCTATGGGCCCCAAGCAAATCGAGCAGGCACAAGCTGGTGGTCAGTTCTCTAATTTCTGAAACAAGTGAGAACAAAGTTAGAGTCACACTACTGACCTATACGTACTTATGAAACTGAAAAAATGAATGGAATTATTTCGTCACTCAAAGGGATAAAACTCCATGTTTTCCACTAGTGCAACCCATCCACTGTCTTGGAAGGAATGTCTCAAGCTCTAGACTTAATTGGCCGAGCGAGGTTGAATGCTCGATTGAGTTCGGGTACCATTTATGCAAGCTCTAAATTACGCTTGCTTTTATGCGAAGTCCCCTACGTTAAGTGCAATTCACAAACCTAAGTTGAGCACATAAATACATTTACTTTCGTTGTGACTCTTGAAACATTTGTGCCTTATTCATTTGTTAGTTTTAAGTTGCTGTCATTCTGGGGCCGATGGTCATGCAGAAATGTCTTATGTTATCTTGTGTTGTTCATTGCCGAGCAACTTGTGTATCTGTTATCTTGTGTTGTTGTTTATTGCTAAGCAACAGTTTATCTAATATCTTGTGTTGTTATTGTTGCTAGGCAACTGTTATTTGCTATCTTGTGTTATTATTGCTCCTAGCAACCGCAGGGTATAAACGCAGAAAGTCCATGATTAAGAATCAGATTAGGAGCTACATTAGGCTGGACTTAACTCTCTTCGGGCTATCCTTTGATCTATTGATCTGTATCTTTTATTTTCACTAAGACTCGTTAGTGTTAGTATTAACTCGTATAAGTCTTGTTAGGTTAAGGTTCCTCAGTACTTTGACGTTAGCTTAGGCCTAACTTAAGCCTTACTTTGCTGTTAGCCCTTGCCAGTCTTAGCTGAATTCTCTTTCTCATAGCTAAGATACTCCTAAATTAAAGACTAATATAGGCTGTGTTATTTTTATGTTCTTTTTGTTGTTACTGTTTAATATTTCAGCCGAATCATCTGCCATTGTTGTGGCTCTTTTCGACAGTGTTGACTGAAAGTTGAAATATTACGTCTTAGGTCAGAAAATATAACAGTTTAAACTGCGCTAAAGTAGGCCTGCGAACTCAACTGCACATTTCAACTCAGCAAAAATTTTGAACATCTTCTTCCTGTGGATTTTATCAAGAGTACATCACTTTTATTAAAAACTTATACATTTTTTTCGTTATGAAATGTGTATGCAGAAATCAGTGATAAACATACCGCGGTATCTAAAAAATGGTATCATGAAATCTACCGGTATCATGAAATACTAAAATTTGACTGCAACATGTATTTCTTTTAACGAAAATATCTTTAGTTGTAAGTCTAAGAAAAATTGGCGTGAACCTCTGGCAAATACGAAGCCCTATCCGACGAAGAAGCAGGTTGTCCTGTACCACGTAACCATCATCGCAAATGCCCCGCCTTGTGAAGGGCTGCTACAACGCACAACGGTAAAGCAGACAAGCCGCCTGTTGCTTCAAGGGGCAACTTGAGTGTATAGACTTCGCGCCTTCCTCGAGACTGAGAAACACCTTATACGAACTGCTCAAGTGCAGGGTTGGTACAGAACTCGCCACATGAATTTCCCGGCCATTTTAAGGCTTTTCAAAGCTCCCAGGTTTAAATTTCCAGGCCAAAAAGTGAATACTTTTTCTTAAAATTGTCATCGTGCAGCCAAAGTTCTTACACTTCGCTATGATCTGCCATCCAAATCCAACTAAGTATTACACACCAAACTAACACGTTTTATCATTGCCTAACTAGATTACACAAGAGATCACGTCGGCAACGGTTTTATCCCAAGCAGTTGGATGGAATCCGGGCAACAAGGCCATCGGTCACAAGCCTTTACAGCTGTATTTATTTATTAATCATTGACGATTGCAGACTTCCTTATTCAGACATAATTGAAAAACAAACGACAAAATAAAAATTTTGTACTTTATTTAAGGCTTTTCCAGGCCATCGTAGAATTTTTTTCGAGAATCCAGGCTTGTTAAGGCCTAGAAGTAACCCAAATGAAATTTAATGCTTTTCAAGGTTTGTACGAGCCCTGGAAGTGTGGCTGTTCGTTCAGAATACGGATTTGGGTCACTCACAGTAGAGCATTCCGCATTCGCATTCCGCATTTCGCAGAAAGTAAATGTTGCAGAATACTATGTGGCTATTCAATACGTTTGAAACCAGATTTTTGATGCCACATTCTTATTGTCAACGAGTCAACGAGTATTCTACTAACTAGAGGTTACGTATGTGAAAACAGGGGCGTACTGGCGACGCGGGAAAACGGGAGCTTTCCCGTGGAGTACCTGTCTCTTTGTTTGTTTGTCTGGCTGCGTCATAGTAGCATTTCTGGTTTTGTTCTTCGTTCTACATTTTGACATTAAGAGAGCCACTGTCATTGAGGACGACCAAAAAATGCTACATTTCTGATATTTTTTATGTATTCGTTATTTCTGATTTCGTACAATGGAGTAGCCCTCCCCAATGAAGCCGTCAGCCTCAGTAACACATTCAGGCAGCAGGCAAAACGAAATCTCGAGGGGGGAAATTATCTCATAACTAGGGATGCCACATCAAGTTTGCGGCCAAGAGAAGAATTTCCGAATTATTAAAATAGTTTCCCTGTTCTGGGGGCTTAGTCCGGACTTGATCGTTTCATTATCGCATGCGGTTTTATCAAAAGTCTCGTGCGATAGAATGGGCGAGCCATGATTATGGCGCGCTTTTTGGTAAAACCGCATGCGTTTTGAAAAGCGCAACTCGAGACTAGGGCCCCTGGTTACCCTCAGTCCGTTCTCATTTTTCTAAAGCATTTCAGCAGTTATTTTAATTGAGCAATTAAACCGCCCCCCCCCCCTACTCACTTTTCCATCGTGCCAAAACTCACTTTGATTGCGTCAGACATTCGGTGGGGCCACGGTTTCCTAATAACTATGAAGGCTTGACGCTCGCTTTGGCACAGCATGCGAGGCACGTCATCGTAAACTTTTCAAATACTGCCGCTAGGCGTGTTGTAAGCATACTCTCGTGGTGTCCTTCTCATAATTGCAGTTCCCGGTGTTGCAGCACTAAGCGAACATTATTTTGCGGCAACGGCGACCATCTTTGAAGTCTTTGGACGATTTATTGATACGAGAAGGATCGTTTAATACATTTTTAATGAGAATAGAAAATGCCATAGCGCAATATACAGTACAATAAACACGTACCTTGGTTCTTGGTCTGTTTAAATTAACGAAATTTAACGTCATGAGCCTTTATTTCGATGTCTAGTGCACAAAGCCATTGTTGTTAAATTTAATAATTTACCGGCAATGCAATGTTTAAAATTCTCGTATATCACGCGTCTCGTTAAAGGGGCATTCCTCCTCACACCATTTTTGTCGATCCTCCACATCAAGTTCGGCTCCAAGTTCTATTTACTTACATTTAGTCAATCCCTTGCTAAAAAATCCATCCTGCGATTATAATGATCCTTTGCGGGCTTGCAATAACCATGACGTTTCATCTCTGTGTGTGCATGTACTAATTTTTAAAATCGTTTGCTAATAATTACCATGACGTCAAAAATCTAAAAGACTAATGCGGTAAAAATTAAAATTATTTATGCCAATAGATCGCTGAAGAAAAAGTCTGATGTTAAAATACGAAATTCTTTTCCGGTTTGCCGATGACGACTGTTTCGTCCGATTAAGTAGGTAGTGACGCTTTTCTGAAAACGTGTTGAAAATAAGACCTGCTTCCACCAACGGCACCCGGAGCCAGAAGGCAGCACTTGTCTGGTTCTCGTAGGAGGCGAAATTTTAAAAAAATGGCGGCATCGTTGCCATGGTAACCATGATAATAGCGACAATACCTGCGGAAATTGACGAAATACTGGTGCGTGGGCAACACCCAAAGTTGAAGAACTTATTCTGCGTTCGATTCAAACAATATACAGTTCGTTACAATAAGCGAAACCACGGAAGAAGCATGTACGGCCGATGAGCAACGTTTCTCGGACGCTCTCGGAACACAAAACCATGCGTTATACTTAGTTCCACTCGTAACGACGACCCGTTTTTAAATTAAATGTTGGATTAAAAAAAAATAAAACGTGATCAGCCAGTTCTGATCTTTCTTAAAATTATTTTAATGCCCTAATCTGAATTACGATATATTTTAAGCGATAAATTTTGTATTCTTATCGTGGTCGATTTGTTTTAGTGACGCTAAATAACTTAGATCCACATGATGTCTCCATGTTCAACGAGCGCGGCCCGCCGACCAAATCCTCAGGTGTCGGTTGTAGAGTTCCAGACACGATCGAACGTTGTTAGTAGTTTTTTGTTTTGTTTTGTTTATGTTTTCGAAGGGGGTTGGGGGCGTTTATTGCGATAACCTTACAGATACGATGAACGCAGTTTTAACATTGAGGATTTGGTCTGCGGTCAAGCGCTTGTGCCTGTTACTTGACAACATCTCCCTCTGGCAGTCAATCGCTGGAAGCAGGTAGTTATTTTGTCCAAAAGTTTACCGTTGTCAGAGAAAGAGTGTCACTGCGTGGTTTCGTCTAATACGCCCAAGGCCAACTAAGATAGTAGCGAGGAACGCAGCTACTATCTCAGTTGACCTTGTATTACTCCGCCGAGTCTCGCGAAATGGTGCCATTGATAACATGTGCGAATGGCGATCTGCGCCTGCAGGCTGTTATAATTCAATTCAGTTGCTACACCACGAGCCACGGCTGTTTGCCGTGATGTCATCATGAGTTAGCCAATGACGAACGAGAATAGCAGATCTTCGGGCGTCTGAGTGGACTAGCCCAGTCACGTGATAAGTGCGTCACAGTAAACAGCCGTGGCTCGTGGTATAGAGCAGCGTCATGTGACGTCATATTGGCTACGAGACACCATTTGGAGGTAATAGCTACAAGGTGCACACGATTAAAATGTAACGGAAAAAACGACACTTCTAGTCAAGACTGCTTTGGGAAAGGATTTCTTAGGCTTAAAAGAATGTTGTTTTCTCCAACAACAAAAATCGCGCGTTATAGGCTTAAGAAATCCAATCTAATAGCATTGGCTTCAATAAGACGATCTTCCTTTCTCCCTCCAGTGCTCCTTGCAGCTAACTCAGTTACTGGCTCCACCATAGAGTTATACACAATAATACTACGTCGTGTCACTGCCCTATAGCACAGTCCTTTTTACAGTGTGCTCGCAGCGCGGCTGGTGGCACAATCAGAGGACAAGCGCAACGACTCGAATCTCCATGGTCAAGCCTTTATGAATGTTAGCAAACCATGGGAGGAGACAACGAATCCACGTTTCCAGTACGATTGACGTGTCAAGGAACTCCGCTTGCTTCTCTCCAATAATCAGGACAAGTTCTTGAATTGGCACTGTGTCAGCGTCACAGACACTAAGGGCCACACTGCAACTGCAAGGTCATTAGGAGTGATTGGGAAAGACAAAGCACATTGGTGGTAATTCTGAAGAAGCGCTGACGTGAGCCGATTTTAACACTACAAGGGCTCTTAAGTTCAGTTTACCAGTTGCAGGTATATGCTGCTTTGCGATATGCGCAGGCGTGATAAACGAAAGAAAGGCTTCTGACAACAAATCGAAACATTGTGTGCTCAAAAAAGTGAGATCAACATGCCCACTTCAATATCCAAACACAGCTGCGCCCGTGTTGCTGCTATCAAACCAAACGTATAACACACACCTGCCTATATATTATACAACCTTATCAAGTATATATTTGTCCATTTCCGAACCAACTAAAGGGGACCGACTAGCTAGCTATAACCAACTAACGTAGCACAGTCTCTATCAAAATTTTAATACCCATATGTCGCAATCCTTATCCGCCTTTAATATTACAGCTTCCGTTTATTAGTGCCTAATTCCCTTTTAAAAGCAGTATTAGCTCAACGTACACCAACAATCGATCCTCCGTCCCGCCCATCACGAAGATGGCAGCACCATCGCTTCGCAGGCTGGGACGAAAGCTGACATTTCGACGCTCGTTAAATATTTTAGCATCGCCCGAGCTCGTTTTCACTATCGCAAACCGTCCCCCTAAACGGGTCCCATCACCCTATCTATATCATCTAACGCCTTCGCTAGTGCCGCCGCGAAGTTTAGGTTAGTGTATGTATGTATACAGAATTCGCCAAGCTGTACCAGTGCGTTCACTCATGAATTATATCAAGAAATTAAGGTTAGGATTATATCACACGGCGCCTGATAACGTCAATCTAGAAACGGTCGCATAAACGCTTGGCGTGCAAGTTATAGTTGATGATACTGCCCCTCCCCTGCCGCCTCCCCCTCTCTCCCCCATCATGCACCGCGCAAACGGTCGCTTATCTGGAGCGTTATGACCGTCTAATAGTTTATGTAATTTTGTGTTCCCGATAAGGCGGCTGCTGCGGCGTGCATATCGTCCTTCCTAAATGTTGAGGCGTAATGTTTGGCCGTTAATAAAAGCGTCACAATATTTTCATTTTCTTCTTATTTATTTTTAAAATAAAAATGGTTATCAGATAGCTCGTTGTGGCGCGGTTTGACTGCCGTATTTCTTCAGAGCCGTATCACATCTTTGCGTATACCATATCGTAACAGACACCACGTTGTAAAAGTTGGGTGTTGAGTTCAGTAGCGTTACGACCGTTAAACGCACGCAGTGCTGCCAAATCACAAAGCAAATTCATCAATCTGATCCCACCGAGTAAATAGACTGAAGGTTAGATCAAGAACTTGAAAACTTCTAACTGTGCATTTCTCAGTTTCAGCACTTAAAGCGGGGGATTGCTACCAAATGACAAGCTACAGCATCTATAGCCATTTGCCGATATCTAATTCTGTCTAGACCTTACTTTCAACAGGTGAAAGCACACAAGAATAAATTTCTTTTTATGAAATAAAAAGCAACATGCCTCCTTAATTATTAAGTGTAAAGTTGGTGCGCCCACGTGCAACAGGAAGCAAGCGGTAGCGACATCGAGGGCGCCTTTTCTATACATCGACCGTTTTGAAAAGCAGATTTTGAACCGCTAGATGGGCGTCATCTAGTGACAGTGGTATCGTTAACCTTGATCGCTTGCGACTTGGTGCACGTGGACGCACCAACTTTACACTCAATAATGAATAAGGCACGTGGCTAGTTTTTTGTGTAAAAAGAAATTTGTTTGCGCATTCCTTCGCTTGTTGAAATCAAGTGATACATATAACTAAATAATGGTAGACGGCGCTATGCTGCAACGTGTCATTCGGTGAATAGGCACCTTTAAGGTTTAGTATAATCTATAGTTATAGTCAGTGGGGCCACCATGGGCAAGGAAGCCTATGGTTAGCACGAACATCTAATGTGCAAGAGGTCCTGGAGTCGATCCCGACCTCAGCCACCCATGGCATTTTCTGGAAGGGAAGGGCCCTGTGACACCTCGTGCTCATGTTGATTGAGGCGTGTAAGAGATCCTAGGAATTTCCAATGGTGTTTATATTATACCTCATTGTTTTTTTAACAAAAAATAAAATTCTATCCAGTGCAGAGATGAAAGGAGGTCACTTTTTTCCGACCCACTCGAGCCCTGACCCTCGACCCACTTGACCCACCCAATAAAGAACAAAATGTGATCCACCGTCCGCGACCTATCCCACGCTATTAACACTGGCGATAGCCAGTGTTAGTAAGGGTCAACCTAGGATCTCTGTGTTAAACTTTCAACTGTGAGAGCTTATAACTCCGTCAAAATTAAAAAATTTTAAACCAAATTTGGATTCTAGCTCAAGGCCTGTCTAAAGACCAAAAATTGTGAAATTCAGTCCATCCAAACCCGAGATACAGAGAGAGGCCAAATAGACAACTTCTTGTTCTGCTTCTTCTTCTTCTGCTTCTTGTTGTTGTTGTTCTGGGGATACTTTCGTCTGTCCTCTCTACAGGTCAAACTATTTGTCCTGTAAAGCTGGTTCTTAGCTCATTTTACAGGTCTTGCTCCGTAGATGTGCCCTTTCCATAAGGCCTTTTCTAATTGGTTAAGTGGTTCAGGGGTTACGGAGCTTTAAACGACCGGATTGATTGTTTTACATTGTTTTAAACATTGTTATTATGCAACAATGCCATTTAGCAAACGCCAGCTGCAAGACATAGACTGAAGATTAAAGGATTTGTTTCTATTGTTAACACTTGCGATAGCCAGGTTAGTAAGGGCCATAGCAATTTACCGAGCTTAAAGGCGGCGCAACAAAACAAACAACAAATTAATTATAAAGGTGTCACACATACCCCACCCCTCATCTACCACCACACTTATTTATTACAATTCGCAAAGTAACACGGATTAATAAACAAAAACGTATCGTTAAAAGTTAAAAGTAAGGGTCTAAAAGTCAAAACCTGTAAGGAACACGGACAAGCTTTGACTGTAAGGGTCTAGGTGTCACATTTGGCCAGTAAGAAACTGCTAAGCATTAGACCCTTACTACCCGGTGATCATGTTAATGACTTAGTAAGGAAAATTGGAAATTATCCAACAGATAAAATCATACACTAGAAGTAACGTAGTTCAGTAAGCCACCTTTATGCACTTACGTTAAATCGGAGTGGCATGACCCGGATTCGAACCGGCTACCCAGTTCGCCCCAGATCACTTGCATAGCACCTTAATCTCTCCGTTGCACTTCGATGAAACGTAAATGCATAAAGGTGGCTTACTGAACTACGCTTACGCTTGTAGCAGGTTGCCTTGCTTGGAATCGCTGCCATGTTACCAAACCGAAATAAAATGTCAACCTAAAGCAAAGTAGGAAACCCACACCCCCACTATCATTGGATCATCTCATGGGTCTTTATAGGACGATCTCGGAAAGCTGTTCCTCAAAAATCGGGTAGTAAGGGTCTAATGCTTAGCAGTTTCTTACTGGCCAAATGTGACACCTAGACCCTTACAGTCAAAGCTTGTCCGTTTTCCTTAGAGGTTTTGACTTTTAGACCCTTACTTTTAACTTTTAACGATACGTTTTTGTTTATTAATATAACTTATCACCAACCTTTTTTTTTTAAACGTAGGCCTTTCTAGACCTTTTCCCCAGATCGTCTTTATGACGACCTTTTTCTAGGACCTTTGTGAAACCTTCTAATTAAAGCTTTTGTTTTACTAATGACTAGCAGTCCTACCCAGCTTCGCCCGGGGATTTGTTTTGCCCGTGGTTGTTTCCCAGTTTTGGCTCACTGTTGCCTAAACGTACACTCTGATGGGCAGTTTCTCTTCCTGTATTACTCTCCCTTTCCTCCATCCGCTCCCTCCCATCTCTCCTGGCTTTTTTCTCCCAACTTCTCCCTCCCTTCTCCGTTCCCTTCCTATACAGCTGCCCGTCCATCTACTTCCCTACCACCCCTTTGCTACATGGAGTTGAATTAAATACTGCTCCTTCCTACTCTCCCCTTCCCTACCCCCGTTGGCGAGATTTGGCGCAATAAAATTGCTATGGTCTCTATTTAAAACAAGTGCTAGTATATGACTACTGACTTCCGTAAGATTACCGTGGGTCGGTGGGTGAACAGTCTTGACCCATGACCCACCTGACTCACGATAAAATGTGACCCATTTTGACCCACTGACCCATGGGTCAGTTCCATTTCTGATGCAGCTATGGCATGTTTCTGCACTGACAAACTACTTTGTGATCTTTACGGAGATGTACAGAGAAAAGACAGGATAACTATAACGGGCTGTCAACAAACAAGCGGCTGCAGCGACTACCTGGTCGCAAGTGGTCTTCTGTACAGTTCCGCCACTTTCGAATATCTTGTGGCGCACACCTCTATCACGTCTGTTTTTTTTTATGTGTGTATAGCGGCAATCAGGTTGTGTGAAACAAGAGTCGCTCTTCTTATCTGCCCGACAACCAAAAATGGCGCCCGTTGGGAAGGGAAACTGTACATTTTTTTTTTTAATTATGTTAAGGCGACACAGACATTTTTGCTACTTTCCTGCAATTATTATTCAATGTCTCCTAAATTTTACACTACATCACGCTTTGTTGACCAACACTCCGAAGAGTCGTGCAGCATGGTTGTTGTAGTTTTTGCCAGCCGAAAGGGCTGAGAAGACTATTGCAACGGTTATCTCCGTCGGTCCGCTGCGTTTTTCGACTTCAGCGCGGTGCCAGCTAGAAACAAACTGTATTAACACCATCAGATTCACCAACCAAAAATGAGTTTTAAAACCCGGCAAATTAAAACACCGTTGCTCCCTTACATCTAATAGGCTTTCTAGGCGTAACTCACTGAAATAATAACATTTGATCGTCGCATTTAAACACTACAGGAAAACATGCAACCGTAAATACAAAAGGAAATCGTTAACGCCACACTTAGCTTCATTTAAAATAGTCTTGATACCGCGTTGCATGGATGAATAGGCCTACTGTCGAATCAAATTCTCCATTAGCTGCCACTTAACAAAAAGTTTAAAACGGCAGGGAAAATATAAGCGTAGCAGCTTAAAATTAGGCCTTAAATCACGTTGCCATGGCAATGTCAAGTGTCCGCATCATGTTGCATAAATGAATAAGCCT
>JAHWFP010181505.1:0-10465 GCA_023313725.1 Lithobius niger | reverse complement strand
AACCTACGGTTTCGCAACCGGTTACATAATTGATAAACTACAAAAAATTCAAAATAAGATTATCAAATTTTTATTTGGAAACAAACAGAAAAAAACTGAAGAAACCTTTAAAGAAATGGAAATCTTACAAATCATAAAATTAAGAGACCTAATAATTATAAAAAATAACTACTTTGAAAATACTCACAAAAACATAAACCAACATAGAAAACAGGGATTAAGAGAATACAAAAATAGATTTATTTTACCTCGTTTTTTCAACATAATACGGCACTAGAAATAAAAAGTTTTATGTACCAACTATATTTAACAAATTACCTGATAAACTATTATAATTTAACAACAAATCTCAACTTGTAACAGAACTAAAGAAATACTTAATACAAATGGCATAATAAAGAAGTTATAAGAGACCTGAAATGAAAATTAACCTAAATAATGGGAACCCTAAAAACTAAAGATTATATAAGTTTTTCTTTTGTTTTTCTCTATGTTTAAAATGCATGTTTATTTTTTGTGTTATTTATTGTTATTTATTAACGGTTGTATGTATTTGCTGCTCACACAAACTTCTTGTAAGTTTCGAGCATTGTTTCGCAAATAAATTATTATTATTATTATTATTATTATTATTATTAATAATAATAGGAAAAAGAAAATAAGGACCTTATGAAGCAAAATGGATCAATCAACATAAAATTAAACCAAATTGACGAAACACTGAAAACTGTACTTAAAAATAATGCTGAAATATTGAAAAGCATTGATTTCGTAAACAAAAAATATGATGATGTGGTAGAAGAGTTAAAACAAGTGAAAGAAAACAATAAAATCTTAAAAGGAAGACTTGACCAACTAGAAAAAAAAAGTGAAAAACAAACAACTGATAAGGATAAAATTGACAACAAGGAGATATACCCGCAAGAAATGGATGATCTTAAAAATACTGTTAAAACCTTGAAACAAACACAAGAAGAAAGCTTACAATATAACCGTAACCGGAATATTGAAATTTTTGGGGTAGAGACAGAAACGAGAGAAAACTTACGGGACACAATCTACAGAATTGCTGATGCACTTGACTTAAAAGATTTCAACGAAAACAAGATAGACAAGGCTCACCGACTGCCGTCGAAAAATAACAAAACTCCATCTATCTTAATACAGTTCAAAAACAGGACTGACAGGGACATGTGGCTGAACAATAAAAACAAGAAATTTCTGAACAACAATGATGTGTTTGGAAATGAGAATACAGATCGTATTTTTATTAATGAACATTTGACCCCATTTTACAAAACTCTATTATGGAAAACAAAACAAGCTCTTATCCCAACCCACAAGTTTATATGGTTCAAGGACGGAAAGATACAGGTAAAACAAGATGAAAAAGACCGAAAATATACTACAATCAAAGGAGAAGAAGATCTCTTAGCAATCGTTAGAGAGATAAAAGAAACAGAAGAAAAAAGAGCTGATACGACAAAGCTGACATCACAACAAGAAATAAATAATAAAAATTCAACAGAAACGTAAATAATACTGATGACAACTACATCAATGACATTTGCGAAAATTTCGACGATTTAGAGGCTCTTTTTTGTTGCTCCGCCTTTAAAAATATTAAGTGCATTCATACAAATATTCGTAGCTGTAGGCTACACTGGGATTCCTGGTTGGCAGAATTCTATACCGCTAATATTCAATGGGATGTGATTGCTCTTACTGAAGTAAACATTACAGAAAACGAAAGTTCTCTTTACCAAATTAAAAATTATGTTCAATTTGCAAACTGCAGGGAGAAAAAAAGAGGTGGAGGAATACTGTTGTTTTTCAACGAAAATACAGTTAAAAATGTTGTGTGTAAAAAGGTAAAAATTGATGAAAATGAAATTATGTCTAGTATATTGGAATTTAACAACAAAACATTTGAAATTATAACTGTTTATAAAAAACTCTCTGCAAGTAGACAACATTTCATTAAGAAGATTAAAGAATATGTTAAAAATATTGATATAAATAACAATATACTTTTATTAGGAGATTTTAACTTTAACATTTTAGAAGGCCATCAAGATCCAAATGAAAAATATGACATTGAAAGATTTGAAAATACAATGGCAGCTTTAGGCCTTACTCCACATATAAATTCCCCCACCAGAGTTGATTTTAGAGAAAACAGAATTACAACATCATGTATCGACCTAATTTACAGCAAACTTCAACATTTTTTGTATAACTCCTTTGTAATAAAAATAAAAATTGCGGCCTCATTACTTCACGGCAATTCAAATTTGGTGTGAATAATACTCGCCTAATGAACAGGCACAGAAAAGTACATATTATCAGCAACTCAATCACAAAGGTGTTAATTTACAGCTTAAAAATTATAACTGGAATTATTTACACAAACTTAGTAGACCTAATGATATTTACAATGAAATTGAAACCGTGGTTAAAAATATTTACAATAGTAATACTATCACAAAGTCTCATAGAAATTTAAAAATAAATAAAAATAAAAATGAACAAAGACAGGAATGGATGAACTCTGATCTATTGAAAATAATTAACGAAAAAAATAAACTTTGGAATACAATTGCTAAAACAAAAATTCCTAATGTAAAGGACTTAGAAAAATACAAAGCACTTAAAAAAATGTTACAAAACAAATTCTGGTTGCCAAAGCAGAATACTACAAAATATTCTTTGAAACAAATAAACATGATGGTAAAAAAATGTGGGATAAAATAAATACAATAAGTGGACTCAGTAAGAAAAAAAATGGTAACTTAGATGAACAAATAAAAAAAAATTTCAAAGAAAATAATACACAAATGCTTTGTAACAATTTTGCCAAATACTTTGACCAAGAAGTACCACTATTGAAATTACAAAAAAACAAAGATAACGCTTCTAAAACAAAAAATAAAACTTCAAACACAAGAAATACAAGCACATGTATTAATTCTTTTCAAGTTGTAAAACCAACCACACAAAATATTATCACAATTATGTTAAATTTAAACTTAAAAAAATCTTGTGGATATGATGGTTTTTTATTGGAACATTTTGTCAATAATAAGGAAAATTCAGCAGAATTCTTGAAGATACTTATTGATGCAATTATTGATTCTGAAATTTGGCCTGATAGCCTAAAAAAGCAAGTTTTAAGACCTATATATAAAAAAAGTGAAAAAAACTTTTACAGTAATTACAGGCCTGTTGCTTTACTCCCAGTTCTTAATAAAATCATTGAAAAATATTTTGCTAATTGCATTTCTAATTTCTTAAATAAATTTAAACTTCTGAATAAAGCTCAATATGGATTCAGACAGGGACTTGGGACTATAAATGGACTAAATGTCATTAATAATAAAATACTTAATGCTTTAGATAATAGTAATCATGTCGGCCTAATCTCTATTGATCTGAAAAAGGCCTTTGATACAATTGACAATAAAATACTGCATAATAAACTTTACAATATTGGTATTCGTGGAAAAATATTAAATATTCTAGCAAGTTATCTGAACAACAGACAAAGTTGTGTAAAAATTGCGAATTCACAAAGTGAATGGGCTAAGGTTCAATATGGGGTACCACAGGGCTCAATTCTTGGCCCTATGTTATTCTTAATTTACATAAATGATATTACTGAAAGAATCCATAAATGTCATATCACCCTATATGCTGATGATATTCTCATTGTTTCTATTCATAAAAAACAAAATTTAATGGTAAAAAACTTACAAAGCGAATTTAACAATATTAATCAATATCTTTATGATAACGAACTTTACATCAACAATGAGAAAACCAACTTTTTGCATGTATCTACATCTCATACTGAAAAATTAAAGTGTGGTATTTTTTCGCATAAAGAGGATTGCGTAGCAAATTTTAAGTGTAACAGTTGCCCTAGAATTAAACAGGTATCCTCCCTTCGATACTTGGGACTTCAAATTGATGAAAGTTGGAAATTTTATACACATATTGAAATTATAAAAAAAAAAATTAGGAAAATGATACCACTACTGTATAAGGTTAATAATTGTTTTGGGATCGAAGTAAAAAAAATACTTTATGAATCTTGGATTCTGTCATATGTCAGATATGCATGTACAATTTTTGGATCAACTACGGATAACTACATCGAAAATCTACAAAAAGTACTAAATATAGCAACGAAAGCATTATTTAGATCTACGCAAAAAATGTCAACTACTGATATTCTGAAGAAATACAGCCTAATGAACTTCTCATTACTTTTTAAATTGACAGTAATAACGAATAATTTTTTTGATTTAACATATCAGACTAAAATTTTAAGACATGTACGAAATCATGCAGCATGGCTCAAAATACCATCTTGGAGAAACTCCTATGGCAAAAGAAGACTGGAATATAATATTCCAACTATTTTAAATGAAATACCATTGGATATCAGACAGACCCTAACCAGATCCAATATCAAAAAAAAAATTAAGAATTGGCTTATGCTGAACTATTATTAGGTCTAATTGATCAAACTTAAATTGCATTTTCGTTAGCTTATTGACTTAGTATTTGTTTATTTGTGTGTGTGTGTGTTAAAATCTGAAAAATATAATGTAAAAAATAAACATGTTATGAAATTGTTATGACATTAGGTTTTGGATATGTTCAGTGCACATACAAGCTCTTTGAGCTTCGTGCATGCACATGAAATGTGTGTATATTTATACTGAATAAAATTATTATTATTATTATTATTATTATTATTATTATTATTATGGTGGACTATCAATGGGGGTCGCGTGAGAAAACGCTCCAAGAAAATGGTGATTAATCTGTATTAACAGCTCTGTGCTTGCGGATTGCAGGAAGATTCTGGTGCGTGAACATCCCGGGAACAAAGTGTGAGGTTCGTGAAAGTGCCTATTACCAGATCTGTGAAGATTTTTGTGATTGTAATATCGTTGAAAATGGACCAGCCGTTTTCTACGGAAGCTGTAAAAAACATCACCAACTTTTCATAATCGACAAAAAAGTGAGAAAGTACGGAAGAGTATTAAGGCCATCACAGAATTGTATCTAAAAACAATCGTTTTGAAATAAAAAAAAAATAAAAAATTCCACCAGTCCATTCGATTAAAGAGAGCAACCTGAAAGAAAGGGTACAACTGAAACAGAAACTGAAATGAAATGTGGTGGGTGCGAAAATAAACTTAATAGTCAAAATGACAATGTCATATGTGGTAAGTGTAAAGTGAAATACCATTTTGGTTGTGCAAAAATATCAGTGAAAACCTGGAATGCAAAAAGTGTAAAAAGTAAAGAAGCATGGAAGTGTGTGCCGTGCAGAGCACAACGAACATTGTCAGAACAAGAGAAAGAAACTTTAGATCAAAGTACTAGTGACGACGAAAGTGCACACGAAAGTGAAAGTGAAGCTGAAAAGAGAAGAAAAGAAGAGGGAAAAATGGAGACAGAAACTAATGCAGAAATAAATGCGCTACAGGTGACAATGATACGAATTGAGAATAAAATGGACAAACTAATGGAAATATATGACAAGATTGCCAAAGTCCAAGAAGAACAAGCAGAGATCATTAAAACACTGAACTACATAAGCCAGGAGCAAATAGACATGAAAAAAGGAAATCAAGAAATAATTGAAAAAATTAAAGAAATGGAAGGAAGAATAGTCCAATTAGAAAATAAAGAAGCTAGAGACAAACATATTGAAAAAACTGTACATGAAATAGCAATGTCAACACACGAAAAAGAACAATATGAGAGAAATCGTAACATCGAAATTAATCAAGTAGACTGGCTACCGCAAGAAAAATTAAGAGATGTAGTGCAACGAGTAGCTTTGAACTACAACATAGGATCCTATAGACCAGAACAAGTGGAGGCAGCACACCGAATACCGAATAGAAACAAACATAAAAAAAGTGCATTGATTATACAATTCAAAAGTAGAGAATTCAGAGATGCTTGGCTAGAAAATAAGAAGAAGACAGTGACAAATGATGACATATACAGAAATGGAGACAGAAGTAGAGTGTACATAAATGAAAACATGACGCATTATTATAAAAGCTTATTCTGGAAAACAAAAGAATATGCAAAAACCAATGATTACAAGTATGTTTGGTTCCTTAGAGGAAAAATAATGATGAGAAGAAATGAAAATGAACAAGAAGTGAGGTTGGTGAAATGTGAGGAAGATTTACAGCAGCAAGTCAATAACAAAGTATAAAAATAAGATCTTTAAAACAAATGAAGAAGTTTAAGAAGAAATTGAAAAGGAAACTGGGGAAAATGTCAGTTTTAAAGTAATCCATGTCAATATTAGAAGTTTAAGAAAAAACTGGGATCTTTTAAAATATCACATTACAGAAACAAAAATAATGTGGGATGTAATTGTATTAACAGAAGTAAACATAAAAAAAATTGAAACATCAAGTTATAATTGGGACGGTTATCACAATTATAATATAACAAGAGAAAAAACAAGTAGGGGAGGAGGAATAATGATATATGTAAAAGATAACATTATTGTTGATCATAATAAAACAAAAAAATCTAGAAATAGCAAGCAATGAGGGTTTAGAACTTGTATTAATAAAACAACTACAAACTTTTAAAATAATAACCATTTACAGAAGACCTGAGACAAACAAAAATAACTTCATAAAAGAACTAAAGGAACATATTAAAATAAAAAATAAACACCAGAATGAAGAAAATGTGATTATGATAGGTGACATAAACATTGATATTTTCAAAAGTGAAAATAGCAATAAGGATAAATATGACCAAAGCAGTATTGATAAATATGAAAATATGATGGCAGGAGCAGAATTTGAGAATTTAATAGAATCAGCTACAAGAGAAGAAATAATACATGTAAATAAAAAAGAAATATTCCAAAAATCATGCATAGACCATATATATGTAAAGTTAGGAGAAATAGGCTGGAAAAAAAATAGTGGAACAATTAAAATAAAAATTGCTGATCATTATTTTACGGTGTGCTGGCTCTGGAAAACGGACCAGAACAGAAACACAGAAAATGAAACAAGAGAAGATAACATTTATCAGAAATATAACCATAAAAACATTATTAAAGATCTACAATTCCAAAACTGGGATTTTTTGGATAGTATTGAATGCCCTAATAACATGTGTAATGAAATTATCACTACAATAAAAAATATATATGATAGGAATATTTCTAAAAAAAAAACAAAACAAAAAAAGAACATAGAGAACTTTCAACCCCAAAAAAGGCACGAGTGGATTACAACTGAATTAATAGCCTTAATAAATAAAAAAAACAATCTGTGGAAGGAAATACAAAAACAGGGAAAGGAAAAAAATATTAAATTATTGCAGCAATACAGAGATTTAAAATGTATTATAACGAGTAAAATTAAAATATGTAAACAAGAATACTATAAAACAAAACTAAAAAAAACAGACGATGGTAAAACATTATGGCAAATAGTAGATGAAATAAACGGACAACAAAATCAGAAAAAAAAGAATATAGATAAAGATATTACAAATACATTTAAAGAAACTGAAATACAAAAATTAAGAAATGACTTTAATGACAATTTTTTTAATCAAGTACCAAAATTAAAAAAGTCTTTGAACAAAAATTAATTAACTATAAAAATGGAAACCATTATGAACGGTGTTTAATAAACTTAAACAAAAACATTCAAAAACATATGACAAAACTTTTTTTGTAAAATATCCTACTATAACAGAAATAATTCAAATTATAAGAGAATTAAAAAACTCAAATGCAACAGGTATCGACGGCTTTAATACAGAAAATTTCAAACAGAGTGAAGAAAATACCTCAATATTCGTATGTAAACTAATTAACAAAATGATTGATAATGAAATATGGCCAGACCAACTGAAAGTGCAAGTACTAAGGCCTATATTTAAAAAAGGCGACAGGAATGATAAAAATAATTACAGACCAATCTCATTATTATCAATAATAGACAAAATAATTGAAAGATTCTTTTCAAATAAGATTACAGAATTCTTAACAAAATTTAATTTACTAAATAATACACAATACGGCTATAAAAAAAAAACAAAAGCACGACAGACTTGCTAATACAAATAAATGAAGTAATAACTAAGGCGTTGGATGAAAAAAAAATATGTAGGAGTAATATTAATTGATCTACAAAAAGCCTTCGATACCTTTGACCAATATATTTTAATGAAAAAATGTGAAAGAATTGGTCTGGGAGGTAAAATATATAATTTAATCAAAAGTTATTTAATGAATAGGATAGCAACAGTAAAAATTGGAGATGATTACAGTACTTATAAAGATGTTACTTATGGAGTACCACAACGATCTATTTTGGGACCTCTATTGTTTCTCATATATGTAAATGATATAGATGACTATGTACATAGAACCTTAATATATATGTTCGCAGATGACACGGTATTAATTTCCATAAATTCAAAGATGAGATGAGTAAAAATTTACAAAAAGACTTTGACATAGTTAACGGATGGTTGATAGAAAATGAATTATACATCAGTGAAGAAAAAACTGTACAATTGGATATAACGGTACCTAAAATGACAGACAGAAATAGAATACAAATAATAGCACATAGTGAACAGTGTGACCTAATGAAAAATAAAACAAACTCACAAAACTGCAAAATTACCTGTAAGGAAATTAATAAAAAAAAATACAACAAAATATCTAGGATTAGAAATAGACTCAAACTGGGACTTTAAAGAGCATATATTGAAACTAACAGTAAAATTGCGACAAATGATACCAAAATTATACAAAGTAAAATATATTTTATGCAACAAAAACAAAAAAATATTATATGATGCTTGGATAGGTAGCTTATTACGATATGGTATTGAAATATACGGTTTTGCCGCTGAGTATATGATAAATAGACTGCAAAGAGTACAAAATAAACTAATAAAAGTATTATTTAGCAAAAAAGATGAAAGAACAAACAATATATACATCAATAATAAAATACTTAAAATTAAAGAGTTACGAGATTATGTAGTAATCGTCAAGAATTATTACACAAATACACATAAAAATTATGATACAGAAAAAAGCACACGATTAAGAACAACATCACAAAAGTATAAGCTACCACAATGGAATAATGCATATGGAACAAGAAATAAAAAGTATTATATACCACATATATTTAACAAATTAGAAAAAAATAAGCTACATTTCCAAAGTAAAATAGAATTGAAAAAAAATTAATAGATGAATTTGTAAGCTATTATAAAGCAGTGTCATAAAGCGTATGTAAATAGTTTATCTAGCTGTATGTTATTTATAATAATGTAAATTGTTGTTATATGTTGTTATTGTAGCTCAGACAAGTTTTTCTCCCGAAAAACTTCGAGCATTGTATGCAATAAAAATTATTATTATTATTATTATTATTATTATTATTATTATTATAAACAATAATTATTATTATTATTTTTATTCATCTTTTAGATGAAATCAATGTTGAATGGGATATTATAATATTAACGGAAATTAATATAAAAAAAGAGGAAGTATACTTATACAAATTAAGTAATTATGGAAATTATACATTGACCAGAGAATCAACAAATAGAGGTGGTGGGATGATGATTTTCACAAAAAATAATCTGGAAGTGGAATGCCTTGAACTTAAAATTGATGATAATAATGTGATGGAAATTAAAATTAAAGAAAATAATATACCAAAAACCCAAATTATAGCTATTTATAGAAGACCTATAAGCAATAAAACTATATTTATTAACAAACTAAAAGATATAATAAAAAGTAATAAAATGGATTGGGAAAACCAAATAGTTATAGGAGATATTAATATTGACATATTAGAAAAAGAAAATGGAAATGAGGACAATTATGATCAAAATACAATTGGTAAATATGAAAACACATTAGCATCATTAGGCTATCAGTGTCAAATAAACTCGCCAACAAGAGAAGAAATAATAAATAAAAATGGCAGAAACATACTACAACAATCATGTATAGATCATGTATTCATAAAGAAAAAAAGTGGAAATGCAAAAGGCAGAATACTAACTGAAAAAATTGCAGATCATTATATTACTATGGCTTGAATTTGGAATAAAAAAATAATAAATAATAATAGAAATAAAAATGGTAATAATAGTACATTTTATTGGAAATACGATGATAAAAATATAGAACAAGAAATGAATCAAATAAATTGGAATGTATTGGATGATAACCAAGAACCAAATGAAATTTACACTGAAATTATTGAACGGATTAATAATATATATGAAAAAAAACAAAAAACTAATGAAAATTAAACATACAATACAGAAAATAAATAAAAGAAAAGAATGGATAACAGATGAATTATTACAAAAAATAGAACATAAAAATAAATTATGGAACAAAATT
>JAHWFP010181486.1:0-11399 GCA_023313725.1 Lithobius niger | reverse complement strand
TCCTACGTGATCTTTTGGGCACTTTCGATTGGGTGGATGAGTTGGTAGGCTACCCAACTGTTGACGAAGCTTGGAAACACTTCTTGTTTATTATTCGTGAGTGCACTATCGACTGCACGAAAACTTAAAAACATAAAATAAAAAACGATACGGTAAATAGCAAAAAACTAACCAAGCTAAAAAAGAAAAAAACTTGATGCATGGCACTGCCTTTGCACAAATAAAACGTCTGAAAACCGAGCATTTTATTCTGAATGCAAAAAAGCATATTCGAACTGCGTTAAAGATTTGGAATATATCCAATTAGTCAAAAATCTTGAAGGAGGGGAACCTTTCTACCCTCTTTCGCTTTTATCGCCACAAAACTCACTCTGTACGCTCTATTCCTCCGCTAGATGTTGAGGGCATCCTTGCTACATGCCCTTTTGCTAAAGCTGAAGCGCTCAATGCAGAATTTTCTAAAAATGGAGTTATGGATGATAACTTGGGTCCATCACAACAGTGTAGGAATCAATCGCGTAAAGTGAATAAATGTTCGGATATATTGTTCTCAATTACCGACATTAGAATAATTGCCCTGTCCCAAATGAAACCTAGCCACTCGATTGGGTCGGATGGTTTTTCCGCATTTTTCTACAGACAGATTGGCGAACAGATAATACGGGCGCTACAATTCCTGTTTTCTTTATCATTCTCCACTGGCAAACTTCCAGCAACTTGGAAAACAGCAATTGTGGTTCCTATCTTCAAAAAGGGAAATCCTACAAACCCTGGAAACTACCGACCCATTTCTTTAACAGCAGTGCCTTGCAAGTTAATGGAAGCAATTATACGAACGAAAATGATGCAACACTTCAATACACATAATATTATCCTTAACGACCAATTTTGTTTCCTCCCCGGTCGGTCTGCAGTGCACCAGCTGCTTATTGCACTCGACAAATGGTCTGATGCACTAGATCATGGAATCCAAACTGACATCATACTTTTTGATTTTAAAAACGATATCGAATCTGTAGTACATTCAAAATTAATCTTTAAATTAAAAGAATATGGTTTTGACGACAAATTGCTTTTTTGGATCCAGGCTTTCATCACTGGTAGAACTCAACGCGTGATAATTGAACAAATACTCTCGGAAGCTACATCAGTTGTCAGTGGTGTCCCACAGGGATCCGTCCTTGTACCATTGTTATTTGTCCTTTTTTTTAAATGATTTAACTTGCCCTGAATCCTCCGTCTCCCAAGAAAAATTTGCAGATGATTTGAAACTGCATGCACCAGTCGTTACTGTAGATGACTGTTTTAAAATACAAAAGAGCATTGACTCAATCTTTGACTGGTCTACAAATTGGCAGCTTTCCCTTTCACTTGATAAATATCAAAGCTTCTCATTAGGAACTGTAATGGTACCCTTTAATTATTGCCCTGAAAATACAAATCTTAAAGCTGCTTCAAATTGTTTCAAGGATTTTGGTGTTTGGTTTCAGGCTGACCTGAAATTCACCACACATTGTAATTATGTTGTGTCTTTGGCAAATCGTCGGGCTGCAATCGTCCAGTGGTGCTTTGTGTCAGGGAATTCCGACACAAAACTTTGGGCTTATAAGGTCTACGTACGCCCACTACTGAAGTACGCTAGCCATGTCTGGTCGCCACGATTGTTGAAGGATATTGACAAAATCGAATCAGTCCAAAGGAGATTTACAAAACATTTACATGGGCTTAGTAAGAAACAATATCAACAGCGCCTACGTGCTTTAAACTTAGACACTCTAGAATGTCGACGCCTGAAGGCTGACTTAATCCTTACATATAAATTGATCTACCTTTTTTCGATGTTTGTACTAACCCCAGAACTCGAGGAAACCATCTGAGGATAATTAACCAGGGGTTTAACTTGAACTGTAGGAGATCCTTCTTCGCTTTAAGAGTGATCACTGTGTGGAATTCATTGAACGACGATATTGTCTCGGCCCCATCGGTTTACATTTTTCGGAAACTACTAAACAAGTGCGATCTGAAGGCGCACCTACTTCGCCCGAGAAACTGTCCGTAACATTTTATTAAAATTTTAAACACATAAATCTTAAACTTGACGAGCATACTCTGCATATGAAAACGTATAAAATAAGTGGATGATTTTAAAGTTTTTTAAATATAGTTTTTTTAAAACCTTGGTGTGCTGTTAGTGGTCCTACCTGAATCCTTGCATTTCCATTTTGCTTTTTAGCTGGAGTAAATAAACATTATTATTAAATATAGCAAGAACACAAATCATAATCAAGAAACAAAAAAAAGTAGTAATAAGTAGGTTATGCAGTAGTTAGTTCTGTCTAACGAAACTGGAGAGATCTGTTTTGTGAACTATGCTTGATTTTTATTACTTACTGCGGGCAAGGTTCCTTCTTCCTTTATAAATAACTTAAACTTTGAAACTAACTTTAGCGACTGATTTACATGTTTTTTTTTTAATGTTTTTGTTCCATTTTATTACAAAAATTGATGGTAAATGGCCGTTCTATAGTTTCATTCGTTTAACATGGAGAAAGAAAATTGTTTAGTAGCCTGAGGAGGAAATTGCTATAGTATAGAGGGCTGAATTTAGGTTCTATGTAACTAGTAAAAAACAGCAGTAAATCAGTAGCTACACAGCATGCGGCTTCACTTTATTAATATGTCCACAAATTTATGTCATCGGAATGAATTCTTTTGAAATGGTGTTCCGACCAATTTTGATCCCTTAAAGAAATTATTACTAACATTGCACCAACAGGGAGTAAACTGCCTAAAAAGTGCTACACTCCTTGTCATTCTGTGGACTTCTTAGATTTATAATTTTGAAAGAACTTCTATTCATAACTTTAAAAAAAGGAGGCAGCAGATCGTTTCTAAGCAAACTTCATTCCCTAGGGAGTGATGCGCCCTTTTCATATAGCCACTAACACTTTGACGAGACTCCACAAATCACGAAATGCTGACTTTTGATGATTTGTTCAGAGAGGAAAGCTGCCGAAAAAACTTAAAAATTGTATTTTGTAATATTGAAGCTGTGGGAGTAGGAACTGTCGGCTCAATTTTAGAGTTTAATGTGGAGCTAAAAATTCAAGAGTTTAGCTTCGTTTTTCCTTTTAGTGGAATTTTGATTCAAGCAAAACGTCTCAAAAATGACTTTTTATCACAAGACTAGACTAATAATTACGATGAAACGTTCGTCGTTAGTGAACAATGGAATTATTAAGTGTATTTTGTAACACACCCCTTTTTTTGTGTTAACAGCACGAGAGAAACGACCAACCCCTGCCCGTGGCGATTAGGCTTGCAGACATGGAGGTGACGCAGTATGTGCTTCCTTTTGCCAATGGACCACCCGCAAACAAGAAGGATACTGCGATGCTGGAAATAACTGCCACTGCAAACCCAAACCAGTGCGTGGTTAAGACGAGGATGTATTTTTATTTGCAAACTTTTGTTTAAACAAAATGAAAAAGTATGCCAATGTGATGGTTGTCTACAATAAATATTAAAAACGTATTACACAAAGATGTACGTCATATAATAAATGTAAACCTACTGTGAATTTATTGTTTTTTTTACGTTGTCGTACAATGCAGACTCTATCTATAAATACCGAAGTTCCTTAACTGTGGAATACATTATTCGTCTATTAACCCTTTTAAATATTCACAGCTGGTCGTATAACTGTAAGCAGTGGTGGTTGGTGCCTAGCAAAAATATATGGAGTCCTTTCCTTTGTATTCCATGTTATATCTTCTCTTTACTTCTTTTTAGTCTGGTGCTTTATATTTGATAGCTATGTCTCTTGTTGCAGAATACACACAATATATTAAGTAAAAAATTATACTTTATTACGCATTATTTTACTTTTCAAGTTCTTTGTTTCAGGCCTTTATTTAGATTAGGTGGGACTACATCTTTTGTAGTCAATTTAGTTGCCTCTTTCAAATATTTTATTTACTATGATTGTTGCCATATTGCTATCACCAGGAACATACACCAAAGACGAGTTTTCGCCATATTTTTCGTCAATTTTTGTTTATTTCAAGTTTTTTTTTATTGTTTTAATTTAGATAATACAGCATTTTCCCGCTTCCCGGCCTAGTCATCTGTCTGCACGAATCTAACAATTTTACTGTAGATAACGCGTAGTGAAACAAAAATGAAGAGGCGAAGACAGAACAGGGAGGTGGTATAGAATAATGAAATTCTATACTAATTGCGATAATGCGAGCAAAGAAGAAACGTTATGGGGCACAGCGCTAAACAAACAAAATTCAAAATCTACATGCACAACTCGTATTATAGATGGTCACTCTCGCAACTATAACTCTCACCACTATGAAGTCACTGAGGTGTCTTGAAATAGGCGCAGGACAATCCCTATCTTTAAAACAAAATTATCGTTAGTCACCTCGGGTAAAAGGGCCTTAACATTTTTTCATAAAAATCCTATTAAATAGTTGTCGAACAAACAGTCCCCATCTAAGAGCCCAGTTCAAAAGAACATATTCTTCCCTTTCAGAAAATCTTGTTTGGATCAAGATAACATAATCAGGGTGTTTTTAGGAGTACACTGAAGTCGAAAATCATTGCATACGTTAGTACTATTACATGAAATCTTTACTGCCCATGCCAAACTGTTTTCTACTCAGGTAGAACAATTATTCAGAAGCAGGGACTTATCGGAGGGAGAAATTGACAATTATTCGGGAAAGAGGGGAATTATTGGGGATTGACAATTATTCGGGGGAATGACAATTATTCTGTGTAATAATAAGTAGTGAGGGTGGAGCTGCAAACTATGGAGTCAGTGGGGGGAGGGGGCGACATACTTCCTCAGTTGGAAACAAATAATGCATTATAAGTAATAAATACACAGAACTAGCCACTAGCCACTACCCCCAGTCCAATCATAGAGAAACGTGAAAAAATGACAAATCACAACACAACAATTTCTCATGACATGAGACTAATCATCGGAAAGTGACGGCATATTCTGCCTTTGTAAATCATTTTTGAACAAGGTTGTGTTTTTATCCAGGTTTCACTGCACAAGAACAAAAAACTACTATTACTTTCTACTTTTCCCACTCTTTCCTGCAACTAATGCAATCCAAGAACGGGGAAAGATAGGTATTCGGCTGCAAAATTTGTCAATAATTTGTCAATAGGCCTAATTACAATACAGTTTTACATTGATAGCATACTGCACAGTATATGAAACACCATTTTGCTAATATTTCCGAATGCACGGATCTGACGAGAGTTGAAACTGATATCCACCCCTTCTTTGTGAATATTCATGAATACATTTAACACAAGTTCTTCGTTCGAATCCGATTACAGTAGATACGATTTTTTCAAACAACACCTGTATTTTATGGTATTTTGGTGTTTAATATGACAGTAACACTTCATTTTCTAGATATCGGATGGAAATCACGTTTACAGTTTTATTTACTTTTCAATCAGCCAACCTTAAAATATTGCTCCGAAGAACAAAAATATATTTTAGATAATTTTGCCTCCACATTTCGCTAGACAAGTCAATTCTCTTTCATTAGAAACAAGATTGACACTATAATGCTGGAAAATAACTGAAAAATGTTGAACTAAGATTATAACTGAAATACGTTGTAGACATTAGCTCCACCTAGTAGTTAAGATAACCAAAGCTGTTGCACTCTCTCTTAATGCAAACCTAAAATCATGATAATGACTGGACCAGTTAACTGCAGCACACTGAACGACATTAGCCTATACTTTTGACCATATTAACCCTAGAATGGTCAACCTATTTTTTAAACTTTGACGGCCATCGGGGGTGCTGACAGACCTACACCTAATTACCTGTACAAAATCGTCGAAACTTCAGTTTCATAATTTTTATATGATGAACACACTTTAAAGAGGCTAATTATCAAATAACACGATATTTTTTTAATAAAACCAGGTTTAATAAAAAAAGAAAGATATTGCTTACGTTTAATTCGTGTCAAAAACTGTATATGGGCAAAACTTCACAAATCATAGTTATCAGAACAAAACATACCTCAAAAAATATTTACGTAGGAAAATTATCTAGAAAATTATGTAGAAATAATCAATAGCACGTGTGAAAATCGAATTGTTTTATACAGATTGTTTACCACAGATTGTTGCAGCCTACTTTCGTGTTACATTAAAACCCGCCTACGGCAAAGTTCCGCAGAGTGTATATTTCGGAAAAAAAACCCGATCAGGTCGACAGTCTCTAGAGATGTTCAAAATATGCTAGAAAACAATGACCAAAAAATTTGCTGTTAAAAAAATTTCTGATAAAATTTCGAGAAATACTACTTGTGGGGTTCCCACGAGACCCCGGTGGTCGTTCTAGGGTTAACGTACATATTTACGTAACGAACTTGCAATTCAATCTCTTAACTAGAAGTTCGTTGTGAGTGCATTGTGATGGTGAAGTGTAGCTGCTATAGTAAAAACGCTGTTTGGATAGCTGTCTGTGACATTGCTTGGTAAATGCATGCAGTTATATCAACAATCCGTGACAATCAGATAGAAGTAACAATTTTCTCTACTGCTTCTAATGTCTCATGATTTATTCTTTCCTTAGCAGTCGACAGAGAAAAAACTGACTAAGTAATGTAATTTTAGCCTACTTCCTTCTGGATATTGCTTGAAAAATGTTTTGCGAGATTGTAGCCTATTATTTAGTGTAGACAGGCAACTTAGTGTATTCAGGTTCTAGGGAACTTTGTTTACAAACAGATTGGAATAGAAGTAAAAAAAAAGTCCTCACCCATTTTTGGGTTGATTGGATATAAGATCTGGCTATTGGACTAATGTGTCAGTACCAAAGAGGAAAAGCCCCAAAAAATAAAGTCATGGGTTCAATGTTGAACGTTAAAAATGGTTTTGACGTTTGTAACATCATTTTGTACGGTTTGCAAAGTTTGACAAATTGTGATGAGGTAATTAAGGTAGTAAAAAAGGGATAACATTTGCGAGACATCATTTGTGTATGGCCTGTAGAGCATTTTGTTTTGCTGTTGAATAATCGTGACGTAGGCAATAAAATTGTTAAGTATTGATGTTAAAGATATAACAATAAACAAATAAAAAAGAGCAAAAGAGTGCTACATGAAAAGACACTAGCTCCACGTTTCGAGTCATATCGAGTCATTATCAAGAGCACAATATGAAAATCTAAAACAAAATGACAATTTGGCAAAGGTCGTATTAGAAAAGAGGCCACAAATATCCTTAGTTACAGGCAAAAATGACCAGGATAAGGAGTACAGTTTCTCTCAATGCCGAAGAAAAAAGTAAAACGCATAGGATCTCAACCTGTGATTGTGGTCGCACAAGTCGAAACCAAGCTTTAGTTAGAAATAGGTTAGTATATGATCGCCTTTGAACCTCTCCTTTCGTTCTTGTGTAATGAAAACATTCTTGGCAAATGCTTTCGTTCCACTTGCTAAAGTTTTAAGCAACAAAAGGATTTCAAATTCCAGAACATTTTTACAACCTGACTTCCCTGTAATAATGATTCAAAAACAGTTCAAGGATGCAACTGACAATGTATCCAGTTAAAACTATTGTTGACTTTTTGAAATCTAGTGTCTTCATCTCAAGTTAAATGAAAAAGGGTAATCACGAGGATCGATCATATGGCAGTTAACACAGAGGGGGAGGGTTTGAGGCTTCATGTCACGTCGGCAGCTATGTCATTAGCACCAACCTTAGTCATAGTGCCTTGTATGTCATAACGCCTTGTATGCCACAGCGTTACACGTTTCAGAGATGGTAACCAAACCCCAAATATAGATCTTATTATCTATACCTCCTGCCAAAATTGAAGAACCCTGGACAGGAGGACAGAATCACTTAGAATTAGTCTCTCATTTACTACGTATACCAGGTTTAAGTAGTCCTGCTTTGTCCTTTTAGTAAAATTGTTGATACAATTATTGAACCCATTAGTCACACAAATTTTTTAACTTGGAGTATCCCTTAAAATATTTTTAGCCATTATTGACAACCTTAGCCGTGTTGAGCAAATTTCGTAATTGCTTGAAACTAGGCAACCTCAATATTTTTCTTTCAGTTAAAAAGCAATGAGTGACAATTTGCCACTGCAGACTCGAGAATGTTGGCCACAGATCTATATCCTAGCTCTAACAAGTTGCATTGAGAGCCGAGAGCAACTTTGCGTGACTGTGTATGCATCAGCTCTGATATAAATGAAACGATGTCACAAAATTAGCAAGACGGATCTCATTAATTCATTTTCAAAAAATAAAACTTTCTTTGCAACTTTTGACAGTTTAAAAATTGAAATAGTGAATAACTTCTGAATTAAAAATTTGAAAAATGTGGAGCCTTGAGCACAGTCACTGTATCATGATAATTTTTTACAATATTAAAGGATAGAAATTTTCAACTCAGAAAATCTTCTAGCCATTAATATTGTAAAGTTTCTTCATGAAACAGCGAATGCCTTATGACCTCTCTGATGGTATAGAAGCGTGCAGTACCTCGTTATTCTCAGTTAGACTAGATGGTTACGAAATGCGAAATACGTTTTCGAACATCATCCCATAGTTTCACACGTTTGACTGTGATCTTTCTTGAACCTTGCTGGAATTGTAATTCTAAAGACTATTCACAGTGGGTTTGTTTTAAGCCTGATAAACGGGAAACAATTTACAAGCAAAAACTTTCTTTTGGCAACCGACTCTAATTTCCATAAACACCTATGTGTGAACCTTTTCTTAATGAAAGTGTTATACGAATTATTATTTGTAAGTGGCTGTGTTCATTCTGATGAATTGTTTAAAATTAGCAAGGAAAAACTGCCTTTTCGAAGCCATTTTGGGCCAGCATCTAGGATTCTTACAATTTGTATATAGGATCATTTTTATTTAAAAATTAATACCTAATATTATTTGGAACAAGTTTCTATTCTATTTGATGAACAGTGTGGAATTACCATACAAAAACAATATTTTATACAACATGTTTGGCCGTTGTTTTGGATATTTTCATGTGGTGTAAAATAATGCATGTACGTCATTAGGCCGGAAGTTCTCAGAGTATCCTTACCAATTTTAAACGTATTCTACTCATACAATGCCAATATATTGCAAAGCTAAGTACACAATCCGTCAACATTATGTCAAAGAATATTCGTCCCAAATTTCACTTTAACCAGTTCATACGTTTCGCCGCAATGTAGAATAATAATTAGACATTCTGCTGCAATGTGGAACAAACATTCTGCCAGACAGAAAGGCAGAGCAAAAATGTCAAATCATCCGAGGAACAATGGATCCTCGCTAGCTTCACTAACTCGATCAAATATCCTGATACATTTTGCAAGATGGTCTTATGTAAAAAAAAAAGCTGCTCTGCGACTCCAGGAACATAGCATAGACAATATACGGTAATTGGCTTTGTCCTTAATGTACACATCCTGATCTTGTTCGTACGTAAAAGGAAGAGGAATGAATGGGTTTATTTTCAAATGTAGTAATGTAATACAGGGTGTCGCAAAAGTCCCAGAACAGCCTCACAACTCTTGAAGGGGGGGTTGATAGAAAACAGTGAAACCCTGGCAATGTAGGTTTGGTTAAAGGATCTACCTTTTTGTATAACCGGCATTATGACTGCCCCTGGGGTGGGGGAGGGGCAGGGACCCCAACTCGGAAATTTTCAATGGAATGATGGTAGAGGAATACCTTATTTGAAAGGTCTTCATTAGGATGGAAAAATGCCGCAATGATAGTTTCGATACAATGAGCCCATCCAAAATCGCAAACGGTCAAACATTAAGAATTTTCTCTGAATCCCTATGTCTTATTCAGGCTGAAGACGTCGTAAAACGACGTAAGTTGCACCAAATTGCTTTGTTTAATTTAGCTGGATTTCACAAACGTCATTTGCAGTTTGAAACCCAGAGTGTAGGACCCACTGCCCTCGCCCTCCTGGTGCCAGAGGGGGAAGGGAGCGCCGAGACCCACACTCTTGGTTTCAAACCACAAAAGACGTGGGTGTAATCCAACTAAATTAAACGAAGCATTTCGCTGCAACCTATGTCATTTTACGACATCTTTAGCTTGAAAAGGACATAGTGATGCAGAGGAAATTCTTAATACTTGACTGGCTACCAATTTGGATGGGCTCATCATATCGAAGCTAAAATTGTGGCATTTTACTCACATAATGAAGATCTTTCAAACAATGTATTCCTCTAACCCTATTCCATTAAAAATTTCTAAGTTGGGGTCCCTGCGGCCCCCAAGGGCGTCAGGCATAATGCCAGTTGGTAGACCCTAAACCAAACCTACATCACCAGATTTTCACTATTTTCTTTCAACCCCTTCATAATTTGTGAGGTTGTTCTGGGACTTTTGGGACACCTTGTATATACAATTAAAAAATGATTTATTATGAACGATTAGAAAAAATAAACCGTGACTCAGATTATACACCGTCACAACAAATAAAGAATGCATAAAATGCTACATTTAATAATTGGACAATATTGAACAAGTAGTGATATTTTTTTTAATTCTTCCTAGTTTATCAGAGTTGAGGTTACCTAAATGTCTTACGTTGTCTTCCTAATTACCGCAATGAATTTTACTAAACTTTAGAGAAATTTGGGGATGTTCTCTTTCCAACAACATGTAAAACATGCTTTGGGGGAAAATTCCCATTTTGGATGGTTTTTATCCCATGGATATTTAATCAACGGATCCGAAGGTAAAATTGCTTTTAAACAGTGTAATGACGATACACACCCAGGCGAGAGTAGAATCTAGCATTTCAAGCACTCTGGGTTATTTTTGGCCGGCATGTTCGAAAGGGCTCAGCGGCATGCTAGCCCATAGTATTAACCCAGTTTTGGATTGTGTTGCCCAAGAACAACAACAACCACTTGTCGGTTCCAGTTCTCGACTTTGTATCCACGTTTAACGATAGTTGCACATCATACTCCTGTTCAGCTAAAGAACTTCTAGAAAAGGTAATGCACGATAGTTTCTTAAATTTCGAAAATACTAGCTATAGCATAATGTTGTTGCTTTGTTATATAGTAGAATTTTTCGTCTAGTACCTGTGGTACTATTTATTGGACCAATTTTACGAATTTTATTCTAGCTTTTCTAATATGTTCACCTTTTTAAGGGTCCAGATTTTTCTTGTGGCCTGCCCCACCCCGCTGAACAAAAAATTCTGAATCGGAAAATAGGGGTGATATAATCCCAAAAACAGGTCTTCAGATTTTCAAACAAAATCGGGATGCAGGTTCGAAATTTCCTTGTCTGCGTGTCGTATCAGCTCTCAATTTTATCCATTTCGATCAATGAATGTAAGAA
>JAHWFP010181483.1:0-11181 GCA_023313725.1 Lithobius niger | reverse complement strand
CCCCCCCCCCCCCAGAACGACCGACTGTCATTGAGATGTTGTCAACAATTAAAACGAATACAAAAATCGTGAAAAAGAAAAGGAATATTGGCAACGGGAGAAAACCTTTTTTCAAGTGTGATTCGTTAGCGTGACAATCTTAACGCTTGACAGTCTTGCGTGTAAAATAGTCAATGATCAACTGCGATGAAATAATTAAAAGAAGAAGCAAGGAGCCGACAAGGCACATAGCCTTTAATGCATAAACTTCCAAATTTTCAAACGAACAATTGCAACAAAGATGAAAATAACAAAAATAACAAACGTATACACCACAGCAACACAAACCAATCAACACAACTACAGCAGTTCGTACCAAAATTCTAGAAAAACAAGCTGTCAGATGCAAGCACCCGCTTTGGTAGAAGTGGCGTCACAGAACAAATGGATCCAGGGCCCATTGACAGACAGCAGAGTACAACAAACAATCAGTACCTTTTTAAAGCACCGGACAGAACGAACCAAACGCACCAGTGTTGGTAACAGTTCAGCTCATTCCCTAGTATAGCCGTGTTGATGTAGCTTGCTTACGTCAACCAACGTTAGCGATGAATCTGTTTCCGTACCTCGCGCATGCTCAAAAGCTCCACCACTGGCAACCACTCGAAACCACCTCCCCGATGGTTTGCAATTTGGCATTGCTCGCGCCTGGTTACAACCATTAGCCTAGCTTGGTCCAATCAATTAGCCACGTCTGGTCACATTAACGGTATGATGTAACGAGTGCTCTGTTGAGCTTGTTGATTTTGCTGAGCTGTGATTGTAGTTTCGGAAGGTACTAAACGGCTGACGCAACATCACTATGCACGCGCGACGTTGAAGCCAAACTGTCTCTAACAGTGGTGCGTTCTGTTCGCTCTGTTCGGTCGTTTAGGAAAGTACTGTTAGATACTGAATAGGAAACTCTACAAAGTCTGGGACAGCCAGGAAGGACCAGTCCCCCATCCAAGTCCAACTTTGTTGACGGCGAAGAGCGTTAATAAGTTCCATCCATTTTGTAGCAAAAGTATACTGCTGGTGGTGATTTATTGCTCTGTCATTGTTGTTAATGATAGTCCTGGCTTCCAGTTGCTTTCTGGTGTGGGTGTTAGGCTCCAATACACTTCCAGTATCAGCATACTTGGGAACATGGCCAGTTTGCTCTTGGTGACTGGCAATACTCGTAGATTTATTTGCCTTGAGTCCTTTGCATGTTTAGAAAGCCTCAAGGAGTCGGACGACTGGTCCTACCAATGTACAAGGCTCCACAGCCTGCCACAGCAGAAGGTTTGGCATAAACATACGTCATTGGGGCTCTACCTTCGAGTAAAAAGCCCATGGTGCCACAGGCAAGAATTTAGAACCGAGTGGATAGTTACTAAAACGGTACTACTCGAGTGCTATGATTTTTTGAAGCAGAACGTGGAGTTTTTTTTATACATACCTTAGAGCGACGGAACTTGCCAGTCCTCTGTTTTGTCTGTTGGCCTTGGGCAGAACGTACCTCTTGGCCCATACACATTATGGACCTTGGTGCTTTGGGACATGGGACTCTCCCATTTTCATCCCCATCGTCCTGGCGTTTATCAACTTGACCCCTTAGGCTTGTTTTGCGTCTGATGTCCTTGTTTCCTCAGATTCGTTTAGTGCTGGCACTTCCCGCTGCACTGGCCTCTTGGGGGCGACCAGTAGAATATTGTGGCCTCTTTCATTATGTACGAATTTGTTATGCTAAGTGGTATCGGAGTGAGGAGTGTGGGTGAGTTGGAGTAGTGAACTGTCGTAGGGACCTGCCGTCAGTGGGGTGGGATACAGGGTAGGTGGGAGAATGAGTGGTTTGAGAGGGCGACGGGTACGCAGTATTTTAACATCTACACCATGTTGTCCTATCCGGCGACGTTGGACTTGCTGCCTCGGAGGTCGGCGGTAGTTGTGTCCAGGGGCACATCCAACTGAACTTTTTGCCGGCCAAGTGGGATGAAGGCATCTCCCCTTTGTGTTTTTGTGGGACGGAGAGTGAGACGACCCGTTGCCCATTATTTTCTGCAGTGCGATCACTTTGGTTGGGCCGCTTCCCGGGAGAGGTGCAAGCTTCCCTGTCGGTTTCGCCTCTTGGTTGCTATGGTATGCGTGGCCTGAAAGCTGTAGCGGCGTTCTGTGCGGCGACTGAACGGTTGGTGTAGGGACGGTGTCGTCTGTGTGGTAGCTGTTAGTTTGCTTTGTTTTTAGTGCTCCCATGCTTTAACTGGCTGTAATTTTGTTGTGATGGGGCTGGTGGCCAGGTATGGCTGTAGTTCCCTGAATAAAGCACTTAATCACTCAGCGAGCTGTTGTTTTGTCTGTTTGTTTAACATGGCAAGCGGCCCATGTGGCTACCGCTCTTAATAAATTGAATTGAACTGAATTGAATTGCAAGTTGTTGCAGAATTTTGGGATTATGGGAAGATTTGTCTAGTGCGGATTAAGAGTGTCGTGCATTTCCATTGTTCTGATAGTTGCTTTAATTGCTCTGTTTTGTTATAATTGTTATTTAGCGCTACTTACCGTTACTAGTTCTTTATCACTGTTAATTATTTTTGTTTACTGTTCTTTTGTCTTTGGTTTGTATAGGGCAGAAAAAACCTGCAGGGATTAAGGCTCTTAATAAACTCATCCCAAGGTGCCACCCACTGATGCCACGTCAAGTTGCCAACGCTTGAAGTTTTTTCATACATCTAAATATGGTTCCAGGTTCTGGGTGACGCTAACTATTGTGGCCTTTACCTCATAACGATATTATGAATGAGATGGCAAAAAAAAAAAAAACACGCAACGCAGCTTTATTTCTGATTTATTTACTTCAACGGCGCGTGAGGTCCCAAAATAAATATGCCGGTGCCTAAATTCGTAATTCTAAATAATGCATCATGAAAAACAAAATAATTGCCTCATACATTTTTGTAGACGTAAGTCGGCCTAACGTGCATTTACCTGCCATGTTTAACACCCAGCCCTGGTTCACTGCACAAAACCCTTAAATCGTCTAAACCCCCAGAAAGGATTAAACTCGTTATTTCGCTTCACAACGGTTACCATGAACAAAACGGCAGCTTTACAAGTGGCTTTGTCGCATAACGCTACTAAATCCCCGCGGTGATGCGGGCAACAACGCTAACAAACAGAGAACAAGCGTTAAGCCTAACAGAACCAAATCATACTTAGCGCCAATCAAAGCCAGAAGCGGTTTAAATAAAAGCCGCCACGCCGAAATCAGATCAAGAAAACCTAACTTAAACCAAGGTCACGTACCTAATTTAGCTTAACTTGTTGAATACGCCATTAATTATACATTTTTAAAACTTTTAATTATATGATTCTGGTTTTGAGGGGAGCTGTATAGGACTCACCTACCAGAACACCGCAGGGTATTAAAGAGAAAATAAATCACCCAAACAACCGTACCTGGGTACAAAGCAGCGGAAAGAGGATAAAAAGACGAAAAGAAAAAAAATTTTGAACCTTGCGATAGCCAAGCAACGAACGGTATCAGTTACCTTAGCAACGATAGTCTTGGCTTTATACGAGAAAAGATGAGTCTCGCCAAGAAGACAAGTGTTTTTACTTTTTTTGGGAGCCGAACACAAACAGGGTTATCTGCCCCACATTGGATGACAAACGAAGGGCACAATTTAGCTGGAGAAGTCCAAGCGGAAAATCCAGGATTTTTGACATGCCGCATTCGACACGAGGGCCACAAATACAGTATTTTTGATTCAACAAAGACAAAAAAATTAAGACATTTTTACATTTTTACGTGTATAATTTTGCATTGAGATACCGTTTTGAATGAATTGAGTCTGCGTTCGACTCAAGGCTCGAAGCTGACAATGACCAGATACACGATTGTGCCAGGGGCGGGAGGAGGGGGGGGGGGGGTGAAGTAGGATACTTCGAACTATTTAACCGTAGATTAGTTTTTCACGAAGGAGAGCTCTTTGTTTTTCCTTTAAAGGTACATTTCACCTGCCTTACAACAACTACGCGCAGATCGCCATCCACGCAGGTTGCCATCGTACCGTTTCGCGAGATTTGGTGTAGTAATACAAAGCCAACTGAGAGGGTAGCATTACTATCTCAGTTGGCCGTAGGCGTAGTAGACGAAACAACATGAACGGAAAAATTGTGTCGCCGCAAACCGGAAAGATTTGAGTATTTTAACATCACACTGTATAATTTTTTAGGCTTGTATCTTATAATTTTTCTTCGGCTATCTATTGGCATAAATAATTTTAATTTTTACTGCATTAGTTTTTTAGATTTATTTACCTCATGGTAATTATGAGCAAACGATTAAAAATTAGTACATGCGCACACACACACAGATGAAGCGTCATGGTTATTGTAAGCACGCAAAGGATCATATAATCGCAGGATACCATTTAATTAGTTCCCATATTCAATAAAAAATCTCGTAGATGCCACATTTTAAAACGGATTTTTAGCATGGGATTGACTAACCGTAAGTAAATAGACCTTTGGAAGTTTGGGGCCGTACTTCATGTGGAGGATCGAGAAAAATGGCGTTGGAAAGAATGTACCTTTCACAATTCTTACAGAAACAAGTCCCATCAAGAGCAATCTAAAAGCCAAGTTCGCAAAGAGGTCTTTTAGTTATTCATGATGGCAATTACGGAACTCATCTATTGCTAATCTATTATTAAGTACTAACTAAGTTTCCACTGCAGTTGCGGTTGGCTAAGCTTCGGGCAAATTTACGAAATCCCTTTGAAATTATTCGATAAGCAGTTCCAGATCTGACCTACGGCAATTCACGAACGCGGCGTCCCTGCACTTATGCTTTTCGTTAGCATTAGTGGTTGCATCATTCGAAATGGTTCAGATATCAAAGGCATGTTCCCGGCGGTACGACATAAAAAAGGTTTTGATAACACTCAAGTAAAACCTGACCACAGTTCCCTTAGACTTCATCCATGTTTTTTTTCGTCATCCGATCAAACAAGTTCGGTCCATTCTGCCGCATTGTTATTTTTCCTCTCGTGCCTGAAAACGACCAAAGTACCTTAGCCGTAAAAGACACACGTGTCTAGTGGTCGCCATGCTCATATATATTTTATCTGGATAGGAGGGGCAATGTTGTCTTTCAATCTTGGCGAGCAACTTAATGATTCTTTTCTCGTAGATTCTTTTTTTTTTCTTACATGCGGTGGTACAAACCGGGTGTAAAGTTCCTGTGTAGAATAGCTGAGCCAAGTTTTCTGAAAATGTGTCTTCTTGGAGGCTAATGGATGTATATTTGGATAGTTTCTTGCACCGTTGTTAATGGAGTACGTTTTATTTATTTACTAGCTGAAGCCCATTGATGTGGAAAGCATGGTGTGCAACACTGGTGAGGTATGGTAGCTCATGTGTATGTCCATGTTTGACCGAACTATACCACACGCCATGGTTGTTTGCTGTGACGTGCATATCACGTGACTGGGCTAGTCCAATCAGACGGCATAACAGCCGTTGTTCTCGTTCGTCATTGGCTAACTCATGGGTGACGTCAGGGCAAACAGCCATTGCGCATGGTTTAAGTTTCTTCAAATGAGTTGTTTTGCACACTGGCTAACAAACGCTGATTTTCGTTCGCTTTGCTCACTCAATCAGCGTATCCTGTGACTCAAATCCCCTTCCACTGCTAATGATCCCCTCTTTCTAATGTTCAGTTCCATTACATTCTTCCATGTTCATGTTCATGCTGGCGGAAATAAATAAGGCTCAAGGTGGTCTCGAAGCTGCCCTTTCGAGAAGCATGTTGCCCTGAAAAGCTTTCCCCCAATGCTTCCAGACGAGCGGTGCCGTTGTTGATACCGGACCTCTTGTGTAATTTTATATACAGATATATTTTTTTGTTTGGCGAGGGGAAACTTGATTAATCTTTTTAAAAAAAAATTATAGTATGATTTGTGTGTATCTTATGAGTAGTTAGCACGTTGCATTTGCATTTTATATGCTTTCGTTTGAAATAATTTGTTTAGGTTTCCTTTTTTTTGAGCGTGGGCAGCTCACAACAAAACGAAGTTTCACCCAGAGAAATGTGTTATTCCACGTATTGGCAAAAGCAAGGCTGTTGATTTTCACTATTACTTGTCTGGTCACCAGTTGGAAGAACAAACCGTCGTGAAAGATTTGGCCATCCTTGTGGACAATCAACTTAAGTTCCATAATCAGGTGCAACAGGTTGTGAATGATGCTCGGAAAACGTTTTTTATTCTAAAGTCAATGTTCAAATCGTGGACACTTACGAATACAAGAAAATTATATATGACGTTTATCCTACAATAACTTGAATACTGTGTGCACGCTTGGTCACCCCATTGCAATGGCGATATTTACAGGGAACAAGTTCAGAGAGCAATCACCAGGCCCTGTTCTTCGTGACTGAAGGGTTTGTCTTACGAAGAACGTTTGAAAAGGTTTGACCTGACAACCCTTGTTGATAGACGTTTAAAGCAAAATACCGTCTGCCTTATAACCTTCCGCCTGCCTTATAACAGCTACGCGTCGATCGCATCCGCGCATTTACCATAGTCAAGGTCAACTGAGACAGTAGCTTCGTTCCTCGCAGCGAAAAATGAAGCTACTACCTCAGTTGGCATTGCGCCTAATAGGCAAGCCAGCGTGAACGCATTAATTGTGTCGTCACAAACCGGAATAATTCTC
This sequence comes from Lithobius niger, assembly GCA_023313725.1. NCBI lineage: Eukaryota > Metazoa > Arthropoda > Chilopoda > Lithobiomorpha > Lithobiidae > Lithobius > Lithobius niger. The sequence continues at coordinate 4,458 of JAHWFP010181483.1, read as the reverse complement.
GTATTTTAACATCACAATTTATAATTTTCTAGAGTACTGTCTTATAATTTTGCTTCGGCGATCAATCTTCTAACAATCGGATACCTTTACCAAATATTAGAAAAGGCTCCGCCGTCTCGTTGTTGTTTGGATTTTGGCTCTTGCTCTTGGTCCATTATGTCACCCCGACGGTCCGTCAACCCTATGTCTGATTCCGGATTTTTTTTGGTAAACCTTGTCCGGCCTCCCGTGCTACTGCATGCAAAGTGTGGCTTGGATAGTTCTTGTGGCTATGGCGTGATGCACGGTCTACGATTACATTGGAGTGTCTTCATAGCGGAGCTACGTTCCAATTAGCACCGGGTCGGTAGGGTGGTTATTAGCAATAATTATGGAAGGGCAGAACGTGTTAGTTCGCCTTCGAACCTTTCGAAACTACCAAAACTTCAAACCTCCACGCTAAATTAAAGCCGGCCTTATAACTTCGTAACCGTCGATCCGAAGTAGGAGGGAGAGCCAAGATCAACAAGCAAAAGTGATTCCTATCCTGCGGCGATATAACGTGTTAACGGCTCAGGCAGAGGAACGCGAAGGCGGGTCCGAATTGAAGAAAATAGAAAACGTGGGTCGACTCGGAAAACGCGATTCCGTCTTCCAATACATCACAAAGACTTGTTTAGTTTGGAAGACCAATGTAGTTTCGTGGACTGTAGGCGTACGTCACTATGGGGACGACGTATGTCGATCGGCAAAAAAGAAGCTCAGTGTAGGCAGGAACAAGGTTACCTGGATGTAAAGGCTTAACGTTAGAAATTCGACGCGTCGTCCAGTTAGCCACCGATTCTGCCACCAGTCGCGCTACTTACACCCCAAAAATGAACTGCTCTAGCACGCGGACTGAACTGTGAAAGGTACGTGTGACAGGCGAAATTGAATTGAATTTTAATGAGCCAACACGGCCTGTACAACCATACGCTCAAAACCCGGATAGGCGGATTTTAAACTTAAAACATTGCATTGACACCAAATTATTAATATTTAACAACAATGGCTTCATGCCACGTACCTCTTTTTTCACTTGACGACAAAACAAAGCCTCCGGAGGCTTAATTTCATGAATTTCAAGCAGAAGAGCAACCAAAGTACGTGTGTATTGTACTGTATGATACGCTACGGCGTTTTCAATTCTCATTAAAAATGTGTTAAACGATCCTTTAACGTAGCAGTAAATCGTCCGAAGACTTCAAGAATTACCGTAAAATAATGTTCGTTTAGCGCTGCAACACTGGTAAATCTAATAATGAGAAGATATCACGTTTTTGTGCATCTCGCATACACTAATCAATGCTACGATTGGGGTTTTTCCTTCTTCGTGATTTCAGTTCAGCGCAACGCTTGGACGACGCGTCTAGCATGCTACGTGAAACCGAGTGTTAAGTCTTTTAAATATAGGTACTTGGCAGGAGGCAAGGTAGGTGGTGAAAGAGTGAGGGTAAAATTTTCCATTTCCTCCTTTTTTTTTCCTTAGCATTAACGAGCATTGTTGCCATTCAATAACAATGAACAAGTGTATTTTCCTGGGAGAGGCAGACTGCAATGACGCATCCTGGATGCAAGGCCCATTGAGGTAGCGCTGTCGAAGGAGCTTGGGCAATAGTGCTGCGGGCTCAGGATGAATCCTCAGGATGCATCGACGGATCCGATAAACCCTGAAATAGAGTACGAGAGTGGCAAATCCGAAATCACTTGCAGGGATTTTCACGGATTTGGAAGGTTTTTACAGATTGCAAGTTTTGCATAGATTTGTTCGGATTTACAAGATTTCGCTTGGATTTTCAGATTTTAAGAATAATCTCACAGATTTACAGATTTCATTTAAATTTGCTGATTTGCAGTGGTTTGTGTGGATATGCAGATTTTACTGGATGTGCAAGCAGATTTGGACGTTTTGCTATGATTTGTGGGATCTAGAGAGATTTTCAGATTTCACTCGGATTTGCAAATTTCACATAGATTGCAAATCCGACAACAGAGAGCGTACGAGATTTCAGCCATTGTCGGACATCTCGGGATGCATCCTCTCCGTCTCTCTCTCTGCGCTGTCAAGTGTTTCCGTGGTTTAAATTAAGGTTTTCTAATATCATGCCATGATATGAAATCAGAATGGAGCAATTTGCCACAATCAAATCACGAAGCTTTAAGAAAATTTGGACGTACTACTTCATGATATTTGCCAGTTTTTCTGTGTGGAATCGACTTAAGGCTATTAGATTCCAAAGAAATGCATAAGGCAATATAAATCTCGGAATTTCTCTTTAACAGTAGGAAAATATGCTTGGGATGTTGGAGCAAGTTGCGTTGTTCTCTTTGGAGAGAGTAAGTTGGAGAGAGGACATGGATGTCGCTGAGCGTAAGATCGCTAATGGAGTGAAGTGTAGAAACCTTTTTTTTTTGGAATTCCTTATTGGCAGAGTGTGGAAAAATTACTCTTGGGTATCGCTACCACACACAAAACATTTCATCACTCTGGGGTCAATGGTCATGTCGTGAGGTGCACCGAGTGCCTTCAAGTTTAACATTGTACTGCAATGGGCAGAATGGCGTAAAAATGGTGATTTGATTGGTTTTAAATTTAATTTTAACATTATCTCATTTGAAACACTTTTACACTAAGAAAGGTAGCCGTAGTTGGCAAAAAAAAATTGTTCTGCACAATAGTGTAAGTAGTAGTTATGGGCCAAAATTGCTTAAAAGGCCATTTTGGCCAATTTTCGATCCTCTATTATTCCTAGTTCTTAAAAAAATATATAATTCTTTGTAATTGCGGCATGCTAACGTAGTTTCTGAGAGAATCGAATGAAATAATCTTTAAAATTTGATTTTAAAACGATCAAATCATAATTTCCACCCTTTTCATCGTTCCACCCATTGCCATACAATGTAAAACTTGAAGGCCTTTGGGACATCTCGAGACAGGACCCTAGAGTGATGAAATTTTTTTTGTGTGTAATAATGATGACAAGAGCAACTTTTTCACACTCTGCCAATGAGGAATTCAAAAAAAAAAAAAAAAGATTTGTATACTCCGCCCTAATCACTAACAACGCAGAGTAACGTTAATGCTTCTTCTAAAAGTTGACCGTTGCAACGTTGAACACAGGAGTTCCATTTAGTTTTATCTCAGATGACCTTGCTTCATATGTTGATGGTTCATTCAGTGCTACTACTTACATGGAATTTTTCCCTTTTTATGGGAAAGATGCTCTTGAAAGGTAGATAAAAAATATTCCACAGTGAAAAAGGGGAAAAAATGGGAAAATTCGGTGTTTTATTTGCCCATAACAATTTTCTTTAGTGTCTCCATGTAGTGATTCTTCTCTCCATGCAGACCCACCATTTCGAAACTTCTACTCCAAGAAACGCGTGTTAACATTTCAAACCCTTGCCCAACCCTAATTTACAATTTGGTTAGCGTTTATTTCTCATCTGTTGCCGGTTATTAAGGCTAAAATAAAACAAACAAAAAAAACATTGTGGGAGTGCTAATTTTAAGAGCCAATCACATCACTTCCGGCAGGAACGGAAGGAGAACTAGTTCTAATAAAAAATAGTCGTTTGAATTCTATTTTCAGTTTGCGCCAATAGGTGGCACTCCTGTGCCATTAAAACGGGCTCATAATTTTTTTTTTAATTAGGAAATGTAAAAAAGTAGTAATATAATGAAAGGGAAGTAAAAAAGGGAAATTTTATTGTATACGGGAAAAAAAAGGGGAATTTTGTCTTCACTCGGGGGAAATTCTGTAAGTGCGTAGTGTAAGCACCGGGCTCATTCCAGTTGGAAACTCAAATACGTTGACCCACCAAGCGGCGCGAATGTCTCTGGTGGAAAAACACCGCCAGTCCTTTTTTTTTCTTCCATTTTACCCAAATGATTTTTATCTGATTTGTATCTTTTACCATACATTGTCTCATGATTTTGTTTTCTTTGCTGCGTTATTGTTTCTTTGAAACGAATTTTTTGTTGTACCACGCTCATATACTAGGCGTCTCAACTAAATAAATTAAAGTTAAAGTTTAAGTGAGAAAGTAGAAAACGTGCAGGGTCGACTCGGAAACGCAAGCGGTACGAAGGACAATCCAAGTATCTTTAGGTTGAAGTTTCAAAAAGGTTCTTAGAAGGACGTTCAGCCGTTCTCACAATGGGATTTAGACTCTCCCAACTTTTCCCTATACTGGCGCATTGTAAGCTCAAAGCAGAAAAGTTTATTTTTGTACCAAAGAAGATAGATTGGACGCAAACAGAATTGTTGACAGTAGTGGGGGGAAATGGTGGCTAGAAACGATTTTGATTCACCGCACGTGGACCGGATTAAGCGCCACCTCTTTCCGGCGGATAAATAAATAAACACGTCCGCTTTTTTTTTTTTTTTGCAACGGGGTAAAATAAATTATCAGAGCCATACCAAAACTACGAACAAC